>JAUUTY010000406.1:0-199841 GCA_030979885.1 Lolium multiflorum
CCGCACTACATTTCCAAAACCCTCCGACCAATATGCCTTCTTCCTCCTCTTCCCAATCTTCTTCCGCAAGCGAGGGAGAGCCGGAGGTCAATCAGACGGAAGCATACAACCGGCGCGCTCCCGAGCATTGGGATGAGCAAGAATTTGATTTCGACTTCGTGCCCGAAGGTCGCCCCGAAGATCTTGTCTGGTCGGATGGTAACATGCCCCTGACTGATGGGGAAGAGGATCTTCGGTTCTTGATCGACGGAGAACTAGAGGCGGAGAGCGACAACAACGACCCTCTTCCGGGGTAAATTCACTTCCTCCACCAAAGAGGTAGACGAAGAAGAAGGAGGACGATGAAGACGAAGATGTCTCCCCCCACGGGAGAAGGAACCAGATGAAGACACCTCCTCCGAAGAACCGCCGCCAAAGCGCATCCGTGGCTGGGCCTGGTCCGATGAGGATGATGATGATGACGAGGAGGAGGCCTCCGCTGAAGGTCACAGTAGCAGCGACGAGGAATTCGTCAATCGCAGCGACGAGGGCGGCTACCCCAGCGATGACGAGGACGGCAACAGCACTTAGAGCAGGGATTCGCTAGCATAGGACCAGCAGTAGTAATCTGTTCCCCTTTTGTTTGAATAATCGGCTCTCCATTGTAAGAAATCCCTTTTATTAATGAAGAATTTCCTCTTAATCAGACTTTGTCGATTTTTCTCATATCGATTTAGCCGATTCTCCTTAACCAATGCTTCATAAGCCGATGTTAACGCATCGGTCCTACGTAATCCATCCCTCCACTCCTCACCATGACTTTGAGACCCGAGACTCTTCAAGAACTCATCATTTGCTGAAGAAAGTTATGGCAGGATCGGGCCCGATGATATCCCTAATCGCTTCTAAACAGAATATCCACTGCATCCCCCCCCGAGCCTCAGTCAAGGCGAGATTAGTGGTGAGGATGCGCAGATCGAACAAAGGGCTTTGCAGGTAATTTGAGGCAGTCACTATGCAGTACCAGCCAAACTTGCCCCCATTGATTACCTTCCCTCCGTTGAAAGCCGATATTGTAGATGAATCACCAACAACTTAACTGATGCTTCTGACAGTACTGCCGAGCTTGAAGTCTTGCAGAAGGAGTTGGAAGTCCTTGAAGAGAGGGCCTGAGTCACCAAGCAATCCCAATGAGGGGTTCCTCCAGTAGAGCCTCGCCACGTAACTTGATGACTGCTCCATTAGGCTTCCGCTTGTAACAGTTGTATCCCTTGAGTCGATGGCCGTGCATCGGCTTTGAATTCTTAAGTCGATGTCTACGCATCGGCTGTGCTCAAAAATTTCTGTATTTTCGATTTTTTGCGGCCGATTTGTTTACGTATCGGCCCCCATACTTGAGCTGCTCTGCTGGACATTTGACATCCGTTCCCAGCTCCGTATCCTCGTATCTCATCCATCTATGTGCCCCCCGAGCCGATTCTGTCAAGTAATTGATGGCATCGGCTCTTCAGGCGTCTGTTGGATCAATGCTGAACACAGACAAAAGAATGTTGAGGATAGTTTCGGCCGATTACCGGAATCGGCCTCCTTCTTTGTTGCAATGCTTGACGATGGTTTGCAACTTCTTGGATTTCCACTGTAGCTACGTGGCATGTTGGAGATAAGATCCTTTACTTTTCATTTTTTGAGGGCCGATCGCAGGGATCGGCCTGGCCACGTATGTCCAATGTATTGGCGGCTACCCGTCCAGCCCACGATACCATGTTTGTGTCTCCGCCGCGTGCCCGCATCGGCACCGCCCGCATGTCAGCATCGGCTTCTCACTGCTTGGGGCGCTCATACTTTGGCGGGCGCGCCTCGTCTCCACTATTTGTCGGATTTTCGCGGCCGCATCGCCGCGCTTCAACGTGTACAGGTATCGTGCCTCGGCTTCTTCCAAGTTTCGCAGCCCGCCACCCGGCGCTTCCGAAATGGTCGAGTCCATCAGGCACCACCTTGGTAGGTGATACCTATCTTTCTCCATCCGACCCTCGAAGTCTTCTTCTTGAGATGACCCAGCTTGTTTCTGAGGTAGGAGAGGTCCTAGACGTTTGAACACCGGAACTTCGCTTGCCCCCTCTTCCTTGCCGTTTGCATTCCGGGCAGTTCGATTGTTGGCAATCGGCCTTCCACCCCGAGTCCCAAGAATGCTTGAAGAAGGGACAACCTGCCATCCACGTTTGTCTGCTCCTTAGACCTCCCTCTCGCACCTATCACCGCACCCGTCGCAGCAAGCGCTGTTCGACGACACTCTCTTTGGTCCTCCGCATCGCACCGACGATATCCTTCATCGTCTTCGTCGTAGCGTCGACGTCGGTCATACTGCTGTTCATATTTGTTGAGGAGATGCACGGATAATGGGCGTTGATACCGTATGCTTCTCACCTCCTCCTCGGTTAGGTACCGTCTATCGTCGTCCTTGGGGCCGGTCGCGTGGAACGGCCTCTTCTTTATCTTTGCCACGAGAGTGGCTGCTCTCTGCTTTGTCCGCGCTATGGCAGTTCACCAGCCTGGCCATGTTGACACTAAAGGAGAACCCCTGGTTCTCTTATGGAGTGGCTGAGATCTACCGTATTGACGCCATGCGACAGACACG
Source organism: Lolium multiflorum (assembly GCA_030979885.1). Lineage (NCBI taxonomy): Eukaryota > Viridiplantae > Streptophyta > Magnoliopsida > Poales > Poaceae > Lolium > Lolium multiflorum. Next base: position 2,615 of record JAUUTY010000406.1, read on the forward strand.
TGTTTCCTCTGAGCTTGATGTTGCGAGAACGGGTTGTCTCAGAGGAGCCGATGAGTTCGGCTTCACAGATGGCCTTCAGCTCATCGTATTTCTTCTTGTGCTCCGCAGGGAGATCCTTGTATGTGATCTGCTCCTCTGCCATCTCGTATGGTCGGTGTTGACGTGGATGTTGCAGAAGATGTCCCACCGGGCGTGCCAGTATCGTGTTACCCTCCAAAACCCCCGGACGTGCTTCGCTAGCAACACGAAGAGCCGGATGCTCCTAGGCCAGTTTAGTGGATCCTGCACTGCTGTCGTCTCCAGTCTTCTCGCGCGTGTCCCGCGCTGCTCGGGCGTGCCACCTGACCTGGACCAATGAAGGTGCGTTTCGATTGTTCCGTGATGGTAGACACGTGCACATAATGACAGCCTTTATCGCCAATTTCCTCTCGTGGATCGGCCCAAAGAGCCTGAGATCGCCCACGGTCCTTGATGGATTAGCAATGGCATGGGGATCCTGCTTGATTAGCAAATAAACGATTCACGATAGCTTAGGGTTTTCACCGGCATAATCGGAACGTCCTACGTGCGATCGGGCCTAGCAGACTACGAGACTGGCAGGCAAACTACCCCTACGAGAGGCCTAAAAACCAACATAACGTTGATCCTCGGAACATCCTCGCAGGGGACGGTAACAGCATCTAACGCACCACCGGATCCTCCGACCCCAGCATAAGGCCTAACTATGCATATATTAAACTAATCCTTGTGGAGCAAGGAGCAACTATAACGGATCGGACTTACTAAGCATGGTCATGATGCCCTTACGTCTGGATAGACGTAAGGGCAGCTAGATATGCAAGGGTTGCACTACGATAGCATATTATACCAAGAACAATGCTAACCCTAACACATCTATGATAACCACGGTTGCTCGCCATCAAGAAGGCTTCAGTACGAGCAACGCACGAACAAATTAAAGCATACGCTCAGATCGCGAGATGCGATCTAGGCAACAGCATGATGCTTACCGGTAAGAACCCTCGTAGGAGTTGGCGATGCGTCGAGATTGGTTTGTTTTGGTCAACGGTGGTTGTCCTCCTTTTCCGATAACCCTAGATACATATTTATAGTCCAAGGGACTTTCTAATTGGGCGTGCACCTAACCGTGCACGGGCCAGACTCTATCTCTTTAATCTAAATTACAATGCGATCTAATATGTTACAGATACACGCACGGCCCAAACTCTTAGCGAGGCCGCTTCAAGATGTTCCACGTGTACGTCCTTCAAGTCCATCTTCACTACGGCCCACCTCCTGTTTGCCAAAATCGTGCAATAACCGGCCTCACGCCGGCGCGCCGGTTCAACCCGGTCACCTGCGCCCGACTGCCAGCTGGTTCCTGGCCCGGTTGACCATGCCTCGTACGGGGCAAACCGGACGTTGTTTTTGCGAGCGTTCCGGTTACAACACCGGTTGACCGGACCAGACCGCCAGCCAGTCCCACGATTGACCGGATTCCGACCGGACTTGTCTAGTCTGCTCTCGACAGTCTATTCCGGGTCGGTTATTTTCGTACTTTTTGGACTGAGGTCGTCCCGGACGCCATATAAGTCCCCAGGACTCCCCACAAGTTGCTTTAGACCACGTTTAAGATAAACCCAAGTTCTTAGTTGTTTGCTACGCAAAACTATTGAATACTACTCTCCAATTCGCATCGATCTGGAGTTTTATGCTACAAAAGTTTGTGTGTGATCTGTTGTTCCATTGAATTAGAAGTTGCAATTGCCGCTTCGTGGTCGGCGGCTACGTACGCAAGTGTGTGGAGTTGCGAATATCTTGCAGGGTTGAGATCTGTTGCATTGGCTACAGAAATCAATCGAGAGACTTCGTCGGCGTCATACAAGTTATCTACACCATATCATCGATTCCCTCCGCTGCATACATCCATTGTGTTTATCACCACCGTCGCTTACTGAGAAGATCGGGCAACCCCTTATCATAATTTTTTATGGCGCACTACCAGTGCATGCGCCACAGAATGTTAATTTTTGGATTTTCTAATTTTTTCCATTTCTGCAGTATATAGTGGTATTTCACAGGAAATATACAGGAAATACATAGCACATTCCAGAAATAACAGAAATACTCACAAATGACACACAAATGACATGATACACACAAATCTTCATCATTACATCATTTAGATCCAAATTATTACACAAGTAGAAATGTGTTCATCGTCGCATACACATACATGTGTTCATCGTCACATACACATGCATCGTCACCGGCCACCTAGACTAAAGTAAAGTAGAGTACAACCGCGGTGGCGGTGAGTAAGAGGGGGACCAAGAACTTCAGCCGGTTCTTCTTCTTCCCCACGTGTGCCCTCCACTGTGCTACCGCCTCCTCTCTAGTCGCGTATCCCTTGTAGCTGTTCCCGCTGAACTTGTGCACCTGTTCGAGACAGTCCTGCCACTCCTCGTAGACACCTGGAACCCGACCCTTGTACACAACGTACGTCGGCATCTCTATTGACAAGGCATATTAGTATATCATATTAGTACATCATGCATATATATATGTTGATAAATATTAGATCAAAGCATATAGTAAAGTTGAGCACGGCAACAATAAGTTTGCGACGCGCACACACAAGACGACGTCCACCGATACACATAAACCGATGAACATAGTACTTAGAGTTTAATTACGACCCACACAAAAGACGACGTCCATCGATATATATACAAACTAACCGATGAAGATAGCTAGTACTTAGAGTTTATCACACACTAAGTCAAGGCTCGCAGGGCTCCGGGAACGGCTTGTACAGATCTTTCGTAATCCACGTCCTCGTGTCACCCTGCGCTTTGAGGCGGTGTTCGATGTCCCTCTTGCATAACGCTCTACCCTGGTGTAAGAGCCCTCCCCCTGTGATGACGTCTTGAAGGATGATATGTGATAACTTGACCTGGGTATCATGGAAGTCTTCTCTGAGGTCATCATCGTTGATCCGCGCCAACTTTTCGGCCCATCCTCGGAGAGCAGATGGCAGCAACAAGTTCTGGCTATCCCGGACAAACCCTTTTAGGTGATGCATGACATAGAAGGCCTCCAGAGTGCTGTTTTCCGGCTGCTTGACACAGGGGAACTCGAACACGTGCTTGAACTTGTGTTTACCATCATCCCTGAAACATTCCGCCTTTTCTTTGAAGGCGCCTCCCTTTTTGAAGTAGCCCTCGAGAGCATCATCTAGCACACCCCTTATTCTGGCGTAGTTCTTCTTTTTCGCACTCCCCGAGTCGAAATAGGTGGCAAGAGAATACTTCGGGGCGATGGAGATGAGTACGCAGTACGTGTCTCTGCGCAACACAAATTTGGAACAAGATCGATGTTGGAAATGAGCAATGGAAAAGAAATTTATTACAGGGCTAGCGGATGTGTACTTACTCGGGAAAGTAAGCCAAGAGGATGTTGTCCTTCCTCTTGTTGTCCAAGAAGCACTTCTGTAGGTACAACGAAGCCCGGACCCGCACCGCTGATAAGGCCAACTGGCTTTCACGCATGTAGTAGGGATCCGCTATCGCGACGTCCGGGGTACTCTCTCTCTTGATCTTCATCGCCAGATTGAGCGCGAATAGGCGGACCAAGTTATAGTCCAGCCTTCTCGAGTGGAATAGCTTGAAGATGTCCTCGTACGCTATAAAGAATATATCCGCGGGGACATCAGTGACGAAGCCCACATCTCTTGGCACCCTGACCGTGAAGACCGGGTAATTTGGATCTTTGTCCTTAAGAAGGATACTCTCTAGGACCAGGATACTGTCCTGCAGAGGCAGCATATCTCCGGAAGCGAGGTGGTGCAGCTCCGGACCCAGTATTGGTTTGCCAGCTTCATGCATTCTGGTCAAGCCATCCTTGCTGGGAGGTACAATGGAGTCCCGATGACGGATCGTCGGAGGTGGCTGGCTCGCAGACTTCTCCTTGTTCTTACTAGGTCTTTTACGGGGCTTCTTCGGAGCAACGGCCCCCGACGCTTCAAACTGCTCGTTGACCTTCTTGATTAGCGTATTAGGGCTGAAGATGTTTGCGGCGGTTGGCTCTTGTGTATCGGCTGCCGGAGGCGTCTCTTCAGAGAAGCCGCGGAACACCAGGCGCTGTTTGGTTGCCTTGGGTGGGCCAGCTGGTTCGTCGCGAGCGCGGAATGGTTCTTCATCCGCGCCCGCCATGTACAAATCATCTATGTCGGCGCCGGTGTTGAGGTAGGCATCGACGTCTACCGGCCCATCATCATCGATGTCATCTTCGTTGGGTGATGGGATGGGCGATAGCGGTGCAGCGGCCTTGCCTTTAGGCTCCGCCGGTGGCGGTTGAGGCAGAGACTCTCCCAGCAGTTTCTTGTGGCGGCTTGTTGTGGCGGTGACGACGGGAGGAGCTGCCCTCCGAGGAGGCGGCCGGACGATCGGCTGCCGGATGATCGAGGAGGCGCCGGTGGAGCGGTATAGCCATGGCAGTTCTCAAGTGTCAGGTGCTCGTCGGCTCCTCGGGTTGTATTGGGGGGTCCATGTCTTCGCACCCCGGCAACACCCGACCCAAAGTGACCTTCAGGACGTTAGCGTCCATAGCCACGGTGTGCAACGTGGTGCTCTTCGGTTGTATGATCATGCCCGTGGCAACATCCTTCAACTCGCCGCCGGGCGCGCAATGAAGGAGCACGCAAGGAGTGTCCTGAGTAATGTTGGGCATCATTAATTAGATCGCCGGGTATCAAAACGCATGAAGGAGATGGCATGGAATAACTAATTAGTTAACTACCTTGGTGATGGCGTTGAGCTGTGCTAATGTGGAGACAGGGGCGGCCGGCCTATCAATCTTCTGCGGCTCGGGTGCATTATGAAGCACCGCCGCCGCCGGCTGCGCCTTGGTAGCCTCGGCAGGAGCGGGGGGCACCGGTTCATCCAACTCCATCGGCTGCCCCGCGGCGATGGTGGGCGGCGGGGTAACCAGATCCGGAGATGGCGACACGTTGAAGATCGAGTTGCTGGCCCCGGCGCTAGGCACTTGTATCGGCCCCACCTGACCGGCCGCATTCCACGCAGCTATCCCCTCGAGGACCTGAGGGGGCAGGAAATCGCGGAGCTTCTTCTCGAAAAGCTTGTCCACCTCTTCTTTGTCCATCGAGTTTGCCTGTTTTTCCTCGAGCATGGAGACCTTCTGCCTCAGCTCTTCCACCTCGGCTTTATCCTCTGATGACATCGCGCTCCTCCTTCTCTTCTTGCTGTTTTCCTCTTTGTAGTACTCGCGAAACTTCATGGTTGTACCAAAGCCGCAGACACGTCCAGCCGACGTCGGCGGCTCGGACAATGGCCTCTTCTTGTAGGCATTCAACGCCCTGTTGAAAGGCGTGTCCCACGGCTCCGTCGAGCCCTGGGACGACGATTCGTCCTCGGGGCGATCGGCCGCCGCCAACTGCTCGTTCTGCAGACAAGGATAGGGTGAACACATTTAGGGCATTGCATTCACGTCATATATGTAATATGTGCAGCAATGGACCGCGCGAGTAAATTCCCTTACCAGCTTTTCCTCGAACTTCCTTCATCCTCGCTAACGAATTCCATGGTAGTCCTGTCCAGAGTGTAGCGGGCCCGGACAAAGTACCTCACCTGCAAGTTGGTCATTTTCAACCATGGGTTCGGTTTCCCAGCACGTGCAAGTTCTTCGTCCTCCTTTTCCCAAATGGGAATCTTTCCTCTATAACCGCCGCTTCCAAGGTGATGTGCTCCTAAGTTGAGCTCATGCATTTGCCTACCCCACTCCGTCCATGCTTTCGCATCGTCGCTATCCAGCCGCTCCTTGAATATCTGGAACTCTGCTTCATCGAGCATCGGCTCACCCTTCTTAATACTCTCAAAGCTTTCACCTTTGTCGATCTTGGCCTTCACCCGGCTTTTCCAGCTGCTCAGGGCGTTGCTCATCTTCGTGATGGCCAATCTATTCACCGGGTTGGATCTTTCCAAGTTATTGTATGGCGCCGGGAACGTGTACCGTCGGTGAAGCTTCCGAAGGCAGAGCTCGACCAAATGCTCATTGCCTTCACCTCGGAGATTCACCGTGTTGATCGACATGCTTTCCCGGACAATGCACCCGAGTTGCATGCCGTACCCAGCGGCAACATCCTCCGGCTCCTGTGGTTGCCCACTTTCGGAGACCAATGTGATCTCGCTGGTGGTGTTGGCGAGCACCGTCGGCTTCCGATCCTTCCGCGGCTTCTTCTTCTTCTTAGCAGCCGGGTTGCCGCTGCCGTCAGCCTCCCCGACGCCGTCACCCCCCGTGTGGTCGCCGCCGTCGGTGGTGGGTTCATACTCCTCCTCCTCCCCGGCTTCAGTCATCTGACGGTCAGCTCCGACTTCCTCCGCCGCCAAGTCCACCTCCTCCTCCTCTTGTCGCTGGGAGGGGCCGAATTCCCAGAACGCGACGTTCGCCGCTCTGGCTTCCTCTTCGAGGCTCATGGCGGCCTTAGAAGTGCCGGCCACGTTGTCGTTGGCCGACATGTTTGCACTTTCTATAAAGAAGAGGATGAAATCTATTAGTACAATTGTCGGCCGGAAAATTCGGCATGACCTTTGCTAATTTTTGGACATAGGAGCCCCATTTCTCAACCGAAACGGAAGTGAATCAACGTTTCGGGAGAAATGGGCAGCTCATTTGAAATCCCTGCAACATTTCACATAATATAGAGAGGCCAGCAACATCAACAATTCACATATATAGAGAGGCCAGCAACAGCAATAGCATAGCAACAACAACAACATACAAACAAATAGCTAACATGAATCAGCCAAAGCAGAATCAGAACTATAAATGTTAACAAAGCCAGCAGCCAGCAGCAACAACAACCTGCCCATTTTTCAATACTCAACACTAACTTGTAGTCCTGAATTGAACACAAATGCACCATATACACCATATACACCAGCAACATACACAACAGCATACCAGTACTGCAAATCCCATCCTTATAGTAGCATAGCATAACAAAAATGACCTCAAAATGATGTTCATTAAGAAGGGGCCACCAAAACCAAACCAGCCCTAAAATAGAAATTGCTTGCTTGCTTGCTTCCTTGCTTGCTTTCTACTGCTACACGTTACATGATTTATATCCCTGGTAGCATACCATCATATTATTTACAATGAATTAAAATGCAGTGATCATACCATTCTATATGCTGAATAGCTCTAGTATACAAGTATAACCAGTAAGCAAGCTCATACCAACAGATAGGAAATGGATTTACCTAGCTACGCATGCCACTACTGCCAATATAACCAACAGAAATGGAACTTAGCCACTACTGCCACTACTGCCTGCTTGCTTCAAGAACTAGATAGGAGTGACACTAAACCAACAGTATCCAAAATAAGCAAAGGCACTTCTCTGGTTAGTAACTGTAGCATATTTTATAAACCGGGTCCATTTTTGTGACACTAAACCAACACTTCTTAACTATGCATATAATTACCTTACTTGACTTCATTTTGTAATATATGCATTAGACATTACCACCTATATTTTAATGGCCCTTTGTTAATTAGTTCATGTAAAGAATGTCAAGAATTAAGTATCCAGAGTTATGTGACTTAAGTATCCAGAGAAGAATTGCTTCTCTGACTACCGTTTAATTTAGTACTATCGCTTGCAATTTAGTATCCAAAATTTAGACCAAAGCCTCACCAGCCCTCATATTCATCAAGCATAAGACTACTACAGCTATACACATTTACTGCTTGCAATCTAGTATCCAAAATGTATTTACCTAGCCACTACTGCCACTACTACTGCTTGCAATTTAAATAAGCAAAGGCACTTCTCTGGTTAGTGTGTGTACTGTAGCATATCAGATAAACCAACAGTATGCACATGTTAAATCCTGGAACTTGGGCCAGGGTCATGTTAAAACAGAAGTAAAATACTTGTTGCCTGGATCAATTGATAACAAGAAAGGGCCAGGGTCCCCTGGATCATTTTATAGAAACAATTTAGTCAAGTAGTAAAATTGATCCAGGGCCAACAATTTCATGTGATGCAGCATCTATCCCTGAATGAAGAACCAAGGCTACCAGGGAATCAACCATAAATGGTGCTACCTCTTCTTATTTTCAAAACAGCATGTACTGATGCAAAATCACTGTATGAATTTTATGAAATATTACCCATAAATTATGAAGCATGGTCGATTCTCTCAAAACAAACTCACTAATTCGGCTATGCATTTCATCAAACAGATGGGGAGAGGGGAGGGGGAGAGGAGTGCTGGAAGAGATGGGGAGGGGGAGCTTACCAATACGGTGGCGGGCGGCGTGCTGGAAGAGATGGTGCGGGCAGCGGGCCTCCTCCTCCTCCTGCGGTGGGCGGACCTCCTCCTCCTCCTACGTTGGGCGGTGCTCCTCCTCCTACGGGTAGCGGACCTCCTCCTCCTGCGGCGGGCGGTGGGCAGCGAGGCGAGGCGAGCCGAGCGTGGTGAGGCGGCGCGGCTAGCGAGCGGCTAGCGGCGTGAGCGCGGCGGGCGGAGCGGTTGGCGTGAGAGGGCTAGGGTTGTGAGGAAGATGACCGGTGCGAGGAAGAGGGGACGATATATGGCTAAGTGCCAAACTTCTGTGGCGCACCAAAGCCAACATGCGCCACAGAATCTGGCACTTAGCCATATTTCTTAATCGTCCCTGCATCATATATATGTTCCTAATATAAAATTATTTCTTAATTTTTAAAAGTATTTCATTTAAGACATTCCTAGTGTTTTATTCAAGAAATAAATGTTATGCAAGTTAATTAATATATATAATTCAAAAAAAATCACCACACATCACACACACATGCATGCATGGATGCTTTGTGTCATACACACACATATACACACATGTGTTTTTGCCAAAGTACATATAAGTGTGCATTATAGATACACAAAAGCCACATGAACTTCTCGGTTCCGATCGGTGGCTAGCTAGCGTTTCTTGACAATGTTCTTGCCCTTCTTCATCGCGGTTGTTGAATACTTTAGCCCGGCCACCTTGAGATTTCTTCTCGTGTACGGGCAACCTTTAGCCGGTAGGGTGGTCTTCCTTCTTACTTTCGAATAAGTAGTAGGCTTGTCGAAGTACTTGTCAAATTCCTCTTCGATCTTCGGATCGCCGTTCTTGTCGATGTCTTGCTTGTCGGCTTCTCCTTCCATTCCGATGATGCTCCTCTTGCCCCTCCTCACGACCACACGGCTGGGCTTTGACGGGTAATGGCGCGAGCTAAGTCAACACAGAGCCAGCTCCCAGACAGTGGATCCTGGCACCTCGCGTCGTCCGGCAAATCTTCTGGCCAACGTCAGGCGGTTGCTAGGCGTGCCACCTGACCTAGACCCGATCAGGAAGGTGTTAGTGCTTCGATTGTTCCTGCATGGTAGACACGTAAACATTAAATACGAGCCCTATCGGCTCTCGGTTTCCCTGTGGATCGGCTCAAGGAGCCGATCGCCCCATGTTTCACGTTGGATTTGCAATGGCATGGGGATCCTGCTTGATCAGGACAAAGCTAAAACGATCCACGACAGTTTAGGGTTTTCACCGCATAATCGGAACGTCCTAAGTGCGATCGGGCCTAGCAGCTACGAGAGATGATGCAAACTACCCCTACGAGAGGCCTAAAAACCAACATAACGTTGATCCTCGGAACATCCCTCGCAGGGACGGTAAACAACGCCTAACGCACCACCGGATCCTCCGACCCCAACATAAGGCCTAACTATGCAGATATTAAACTAATCCTTGCGGAGCAAGGAGCAACTATAACGGATCGGATCTACTAAGTAAGAACAAGCAAGATGCTGCCCTTACGTCTGGATAGACGTAAGGGCAGCTAGGTGTCGAGGGACGGCATTGCCACGCAGATATGCACGTGAAAGCACCAATGCAAGCCCCTAAACACCTAAGGATAAATAGTACTGCTCGCCATCAACAAGGCTTCAGCACGAGCGGTACAAGGTTAACGAATAAACGTGTATTGCCTAGATCGCTAGATGCGATCTAGGCGGCATGGTGCTTACCCGAGAAACCCTCGAAGAGAAGGGGTGGCGATGCGCCTGATTTGTGTTGGTTGAACGATGATTGTCCCCCTTTTCCGATAACCCTAGATACATATTTATAGTCCAAGGGACTTTCTAATTGAGGCGTGCACCTAACCGTGCACGGGCCAGACTCTATCTCTTTAATCTAAATACAACACGATCTACTAATTTACCAGATACATGGGCAACTTAGCCCAAACTCTCAGCGCAAGGCCGCTTCGAAGATGCTCCACGCGTATGTCCTTCAAGCCCATCTTCACTTACGCCCCACCTCTGATTTGGCCAAAATCGGGTGGTAACACATGCCCCCTGGTTTTGATAATGATAATTGCAAAACCATCTGTCTCCTTTGAAGGGTCATGTCGTGGCAGAACCGTCGCAGTTTTCTTCATGATGACGTCTTGCCTCCTCGCCTTCTCTGCACGACTTGATGGTTCTGGCACCACGTCCTCGGGAACTGCTTAGGCATTAAACCATATATTCCCCTTTTATTCGGCCACATCGAACAGTTCTCTCCTCATCCCTCTTGTTCCAATCAGCATCAACCAAAAACCCTCCTCATAGCCATGTTCCTCTCCTCCTCTTCCCAATCCCCTCTCCAAGCGAAGGAGAATCGGAGGTAATCAGACGGAAGCATACAACCGGCGCGCCCCGAGCATTGGGATGAACAAGAATTCGACTTCGACTTCGTGCTAAGGCCGACCCGAAGACCTCGTCTGGTCGGATGGTGACATGCCCTTGACTGACGGGGAAGATGATCTTCGGTTCTTGATCGATGGAGAACTAGAGGCGGAGAGCGACAGCAACGACCCCCTCTTCCGGGGTAAATTCACCTCCTCCACCAAAGAGGAAGAAGAAGAAGAAGAGGACGATGAAGACGAAGATGTCTCCTCCGACACGAAGAAGGAACCAGAAGATGACACCTCCTCCGAAGAACCGCCGCCAAAGCGCATCCGTGGCTGGGCCTGGTCCGATGAAGATGATGATGATGACGAGGAGGAGACCCCCGCTGAAGGTCACAGGCAGCGACGAGGAATTCGTCAACAGTAGCGATGAGGGCGGCTACCCCAGCGACGACGAAGACGGCAACAGCCCTTAGAGTAGGGATTCACTAGCATAAGACCAGCAGTAGTAATCTGTTCCCCTCTTGTTTGAGTAATCAGCTCTCCATTGTAAGAAATCCCTTTTATTAATGAAGAATTTCCTCTAATCTGACTTTGTCGATTTTCCCCCAATTGATTTAGCCGATTCCCTCAATCAACGCTTAACAAACCAATGTTAACGCATCGGTCCTACGCAATTCATCCCTCCACTCCTCAACTGATGACTTTGAGATCTGATACTCTTCAAGAATTCATCATTTGCTGCAGGAAGTTGTGACGAAGGATCAGCCCATGATACCCCAATCGGCTTCGAAAACAAAAGACTCATCAGGCCAGCTGCCCCCCGAGCCTCAGTCAAGGCGAGGCTAACGGTGAGGATACGCAGATCGAAGAAAGGGCTTTGCAGGTAATTTGAGGCAGTCACTATGCAGAACCAGCCAAACTTGCCCCCATCGACTACTTTCCCTCCGCTGAAAGCCGATGTAGTAGATGAATCACCAACAGCTTCACTGATGCCTCTGACAGTACTGCCGACTTCGCATCTTGAACATGCAGCTGGTAGATCTTGTGCAATTGTACTAGAGTCGATGTCCAAGCATCGGCTGTGCTGAAATTTTCATCGGCCGATTGATCCTTGAATCGGCTCACCTGGGTACATTTTCGCGGCCTTGTACCTTCTCCGTATATGCCCCCCAAGCTCCTTTAGCTCAACGATGCAGCTTATGGTGAGAATGTTGAGATCGTCACCCTGGCCGAGCCCTATGGTCGAGGCCGTGACCCTTCAAGCTTGCACGAAGAAAAGGGCAGTTTCGGGCGCCCAACTTGACGCTTCTGCTAGCACCGTCACACTTGAAGGTCTGCAAACGAAGCTGGAGGTCCTCGCAGAGAAGACCTGAGTCACCAAACAGTTGGAGGTCCTCGCAAAGTAGAGCCTCGCCATGTAACCGTTTGTACCCCTTGAGTCGATGGTCGTGCATCGGCTTTTAATCTTAAGTCGATGTCTACGCATCGGCTTTGCTCAAAAATTTCTATATTTTCGATTTTTTGTGGCCGATTTGTTTATGTATCGGCCCCCATGCTTGAGCTGCTCTGTTGGACATTCGACATTCGTTCCCAGCTCCGTATCCTCGTATCTCATCCATATGTGCCCCCCGAGCCGATTCTGTCAGTATGGATGGCATCGGCTCTTCAGGCATCTGTTGGATCAATGCTGAACACAGACAAAAGGATGTGAGGATAATTTTGGCCGATTGCGGGAATCGGCCTCCTTTTCCGTTGCAAGGCTTTGGCGATGATTTGCAACTTCTCGGATTTCCGCTGTAGCTACGTGGCATGCTGGAGATAAGATCCTTTGCTTTTCATTTTTTTGAGGGCCGATCTCAGGGATCGGCCTTGCCACGTATGTCCAATGTCTTGGACTTGCTACTCCGTCCGGGTCACGGATATCATGTTTGTATCAGCCGATGTCTCTGCATCGCATCGCCGATGCCTGTGCATCGGCTTTCGCCTGTTTTGGGCGCCATACTTTCTTTGGCGGGCGCGCCTTTGTCTCCAACGTTTGCTGATTTTCGCGGCCAGATCGGGTCGTGCTCTTCTCAACGTATCACAGTACGTGCCTCGGCTTCTTCCGGGTTTCGCAGCCGTTGCACACGCTTACCGAGAATGGCTGAGTCCATCGAGGCACCACCTTGGTCGGTGATACCTATCTTCTTCTCCATCGACTCCTCAAAGTCTTCTTCTTGAGATGACTCAGCTCGTTTACTCGATGTGGGAGAGGTCCTAGACGCTCGAACTCGAAACTTCGTTTGTCCTTCTCCTTCGCTGTTTGCACTCTGGGCGGTTCTCGATTGTTGGCAATCGCTCATTCCCGAGTCCCAGCAATGTTTGAAGAAGGGACAGTTCCAGTGCTTATCCACGTTGTCTTGCTCCCTTGACCTCCCATCTGGCGCGACGTTCGTACGTCGTTGTTGCCGTCATTCCGACGATCCCTCCACGCAGGCATCGATCGACGATATCCTCATCGTCGTCGTCGTAGCGGCGACGTCGGTCGTACTTGCTGCTCATATTTGTTGAGGAGATGCACGGACAATGGGCGTTGATACCGTATGCTTCTCACCTCCTCCTCGGTTAGGTACCGTCTATCGTCGTCTTGGGGCCGGTCGCGTGGAACGGCCTCCTCTTTATCCTTGCCACGAGAGTGGCTGCTCTCTGCTTTGTCCACGCCATGGCGGATTGATACGCGTAGATGCACACGTCCGTTGGGAACCCCAAGTGGAAGGTATGATGCGTATAGAAGCAAGTTTCCTCAGTATGAAACCAAGGTTTAATCGAACCGGTAGGGAGCCAAGAAGCACGTTGAAGGTTGATGGTCGCGAAATGTGATGCGGCGCAACACCAGATTCCGGCGCCAACTAGGAACCCTGCACAACACAACCAAAGTACTTTGCCCCAACGAAACAGTGAGGTGTCAATCTCACCGGCTTCTGTAACAAAGGATTAAACGTATCGAGTGGAAGATGTTTGCAAAGAAAACGGTAAAACAAGTAGATTGTATGCTATGGAAAGAATAGGACCGGGTCCACGGTTCACTAGAGGTGTTCTCCCATAAGATAAAGCATGTTGGGTGAACAAATTACAGTCGGGCAATTGACAAATAGAGAAAGGCATAATAATGCATATACATGACATGGTAAATATAGTGAGATTTAATTGGGCATTACGACAAAGTACATAGACCGCCATCCAACTGCATCTATGCCTAAAAAGTCCACCTTCAGGTTATCGTCCGAACCCCCTCCAGGTATTAAGTTGCAAAGCAACAGACAATTGCATTAAGTATTGTGCGTAATGTAATCAATAACTACATCCTTAGACATAGCATCAATGTTTTATCCCTAGTGGCAACAACACATCACAACCTTAGAACTTTCTGTCACTGTCCCAGGTATCAATGAAGGCATGAACCCACTATCGAGCATAATTACTCCCTCTTGGAGTTAAGAGTAAAAACTTGGCCAGAGCCTCTACTAATAACGGAGAGCATGCAAGATCATAAACAACACATGAACAATAGATTGATAATCACCATAATCATAGTACTCTCTATCCATCGGATCCCGACAAACACAACATATAGAATTACATATAGATGATCTTGATCATGTTAGGCAGCTCACAAGATCCAACAATGAAGCACAACAAGGAGAAGACGACCATCTAGCTACTGCTATGGACCCATGGTCCAGGGGTGGACTACTCACTCATCACTCCGGAGGCGATCATGGCGATGAAGAGTCCTCGGAGATGAATCCCCTCAGGCGCCGGAGGCGATCTCCAGAATCCCCGAGATGGGATTCGCGGCGGCGGCGTCTCTTGAAGGTTTTCCGTATCGTGGCTCTCGGTACCGGGGTTGACAGAGCTTTCAGGCGGAAGGTCAACGAGGGGCCACACGAGGGCCCAGTGGGCAGGCGCGCGGCCAAGGGCTGGGCCGCGCCGCCACCCCTGGCTGCCTCGTGGCCCCACTTCGTTAGGTCTTCGGTCTTCTGGAAGCTTCGTGCAAAAATAGGACCCTGGGAAGTTTATTCCAATTCCGAGAATATTTCTTTACTAGGATTTCTGAAACCAAAAACAGCAGAAACAACTGGCTCTTCGGCATCTTGTTAATAGGTTAGTTCCGTAAAATGCATAAATATGACATATAATGTGCATAAAACATGTAGGTATCATCAATAAAGTAGTATGGAACATAAGAAATTATCGATACGTTGGAGACGTATCAGCATCCCCAAGTTTAGTTCTGCTCGTCCCGAGCAGGTAAAACGATAACAAAGATAATTTCTGAAGTGACATGCCATCATAATCTTGATCATACTATTTGTAAACATATGTAATGAATGCAGCGATCAAAGCAAAGGTAATGACATGAGTAAACAACTGAATCATATAGCAAAGACTTTTCATGAATAGTACTTCAAGACAAGCATCAATAAGTCTTGCATAAGAGTTAACTCGTAAAGCAATAAATCAAAGTAAAGGTGTTGAAGCAACACATAAGAAGATTAAGTTTCAGCGGTTGCTTTCAACTTGTAACATGTATATCTCATGGATATTGTCAACATAAAGTGATATAACAAGTGCAATATGCAAGTATGTAGGAATCAATGCACAGTTCACACAAGTGTTTGCTTCTTAAGGTGGAAGGAGATAGGTAAACTGACTCAACAATAAAAGTAAAAGAATGGTCCTTCGCAGAGGAAAGCATCGATTGCTGTATTTGTGCTAGAGCTTTTATTTTGAAAACATGAAACAATTTTGTCAACGGTAGTAATAAAGCATATGAGTTATGTAAATTATATCTTACAAGTTGCAAGCCTCACGCATAGTATACTAATAGTGCCCGCACCTCGTCCTACTTAACTTGGACTACCGGATCTTTGCATGCCATGTTTCAACCAAGTGTCACAAAGGGGTACCTCCATGCCTGTACAAAGGTCCAAGGAGAATGCTCGCATTTCGGATTTCTCGCTTTTGATTATTCTCAACTTAGACATCCATACCGGGACAACATGGACAACAGATAATGGACTCCTCTTTAATGCATAAGCATGTAGCAAAGTTATTATTCTCATATGAGATTGAGGATATATGTCCAAAACTGAAACTTCCACCATGATTCATGGCTTTAGTTAGCGGCCCAATGTTCTTCTCTAACAATTTTGCATGCTCCAACCACTAAAATGATAGACCTTCAGACAAGACGGACATGCATAGCAACTCACATGATATTCAACAATAGTTGATGGCGTTCCCCAGAAGCATGGTTATCGCACAACAAGCAACTTAATAAAATATAAAGTGCATAAGTACATATTCAATACTACGATAGTTTTTAAGGCTATTTTGTCCCATGAGCTATATATTGCAAAGGTGAATGATGGAATTTTAAAGGTAGCACTCAAGCAATTTACTTTGGAATGGCGGGTAAATACCATGTAGTAGGTAGGTATGGTGGACACAAATGGCATAGTGGTTGGCTCAAGGATTTTGGATGCATGAGAAGTATTCCCTCTCGATACAAAGTTTAGGCTAGCAAGGTTATTTGAAGCAAACTCAAGGATGAACAAGTGCAGCAAGACTCACATAAAAGACATATTGTAAACATTATAAGACTCTACACTGTCTTCCTTGTTGTTCAAAACTCAATACTAGATATTATCTAGACCTTAGAGAAACCAAATATGCAAATCAAATTTTAGCAAGCTCTATGTATTTCTTCATTAATGGGTGCAAAGCATATGATGCAAGAGCTTAAACATGAGCACAACAATTGCCAAGTATCACATTATCCAAGACATTTTTAGAATTACTACATGTAGCATTTTCCAATTCCAACCATATAACAAATTAACGAAGAAGAAACTTCGCCTTGAACATTATGAGTAAAGCCTAAGGACACATGTGTCCATATGCAACAGCGGAGCGTGTCTCTCTCCCACAAAGTGAATGCTAGGATCCATCTTATTCAAACAAAAACAAAAACGAAAACAAACCGACGCTCCAAGTAAAGAACACCAGATGTGACTGAATAAAAATATAGTTTCGGGGAGGAACCTGATGATGTTGTCGAAGAAGGGGATGCCTTGGGCATCCCAAGCTTAGATGCTTGAGTCTTCTTAAAATATGCAGGGATGAACCACGGGGCATCCCCAAGCTTAGAGCTTTCACTCCTCTTGATCTTAGTATATCATTCTCCTCTCTTGACCCTTGAAAACTTCCTTCACACCAAACTTCAAGCAAACTCATTAGAGGGTTAGTGCATCATTAATAATTCACACATTCAGAGGTGACACAATCATTCTTTTCACTTCTGGACATTGCATAATGCTACTGGACATTAATGGATCAAAGAAATAAATCCAACATAGCAAAAGAGGCAATGCGAAATAAAAGGCAGAATCTGTCAAAAACAGAACAGTCCATAAAGACGAATTTATAAATGGCACCAGACTTGCTCAAATGGAAAAACTCAAAACTAATGAAAGTTGCGTATATATCTGAGGATCACGCTCGTAAATTGGCAGATTTTTTCGAATTTTCTACAGGGAATTATGCCCAGATTCGTGACAGACAGCAATGCTGTTTCTGTGCAGCGATCCCAAATATAACATCAACTTTGACATAGAAACTTTACTTGGCACAAAAACATGATAAGGAGAGGTTGCTACAGTAGTAAACAACTTCCAAGACTCAATAAAACAAAAAATTGCTGTAGGTAAAAACATGGGTTGTCTCCCATAAGCGCTTTTCTTTAACGCCTTTCAGCTAGGCGCAGAAAGTGCAAATCAAGTAACATCGAGAGTAGAAGCATCAACATCATAGCTTGTTCTAATAATAGAATCAAAAGGCAACTTCATTCTCTTTCTAGGGAAGTGTTCCATACCTTTCTTGAGAGGTAATTGATATTTAATATTACCTTCCCTCATATCAATAACAGCACCAACAGTTCGAAGAAAAGGTCTTCCCAACACAATTGGACAAGATGCATTGCATTCGATATCCAAGACAACAAAATCAACGGGGACAAGGTTATTGTTAACCGTAATATGCACATTATCAATCCTCCCCAAAGGTTTCTTTTTAACATTATCAGCAAGATTAACATCCAAATAACAATTTTTTAATGGTGGCAAGTCAAGCATATCATAAATCTTTTTAGGCATAACAGAAATACTTGCACCAAGATCACATAAGGCATTACATTCAAAGTCATTGAATTTCATTTTAATGATGGGCTCCCATGATGAAGGTTTAGGATTCTCTAAGACTTGTTCAAGACGATTACGAACACAGTGATAATTATCATTTAAGCGAGATGTACTTATCTCGAGATTGTTCAATCTATTATGAATGCTAATAAGGGCTGAATCAAAGTTATTAGCTGAATCATGTGATGCAACCAATTTCTTTATGGCATTAAAAGCTTGATCCCCATTACAATGAAGGAAATCTCCTCCTACTAAAGTGTCCAAAGCATATCTATAGCGAACCATAAGACCAAAATAAAAATTACTAAGGAGCAAACTTAGAGTCATTTGAGGTTCACCTTTGCGATAAGAAGTAAAAATTCTAGACCAAGCATCCTTAAAACTCTCCTCATCCCCTTGCTTGAAAGTGAAAACTAAGTCTTCAGGTGAAGAAGTAACAGGTTCAGAGCTAGACATGGTAATAAAAGTAACTAAAATTTTTTTGTATTTTAAATATAGAGTGCAGTACAATAAAGCAAACTAGATAGAGTAAATGCGAGTAACTAATTTTTTGTGTTTTTGATATAGCAAACAAGATAGCAAATAAAGTAAAACTAGCAACTAATTTTTTTGTATTTTGATTTAGGTGCAGCAAACAAAGTAGTAAATAAAATAAAGCAAGACAAAAACAAAGTAAAGAGATTGAGAAGTGGAGACTCCCCTTGCAGCGTGTCTTGATCTCCCCGGCAACGGCGCCATAAATTTAGCTTGATACGCGTAGATGCACACGTCCGTTGGGAACCCCAAGTGGAAGGTATGATGCGTATAGAAGCAAGTTTCCCTCAGTATGAAACCAAGGTTTAATCGAACCAGTAGGAGCCAAGAGCACGTTGAAGGTTGATGGTCGCGAAATGTGATGCGGCGCAACACTGTGGATTCCGGCGCCAACTAGGAACTCGCACAACACAACCAAAGTACTTTGCCCCAACGAAACAGTGAGGTTGTCAATCTCACCGGCTTGTTGTAACAAAGGATTAAACGTACGAGTGGAAGATGTTTGCAAAGAAAACAATAAAACAAGTAGATTGTATGCTATGGAAAGAATAGGACCGGGGTCCACAGTTCACTAGAGGTGTCTCTCCCATAAGATAAAAGCATGTTGGGTGAACAAATTACAGTCGGGCAATTGACAAATAGAGAAAGGCATAATAATGCATATACATGACATGGTAAATATAGTGAGATTTAATTGGGCATTACGACAAAGTACATAGACCGCCATCCAACGCATCTATGCCTAAAAAGTCCACCTTCAGGTTATCGTCCGAACCCCCTCCAGTATTAAGTTGCAAAGCAACAGACAATTGCATTAAGTATTGTGCGTAATGTAATCAATAACTACATCCTTAGACATAGCATCAATGTTTTATCCCTAGTGGCAACAAGACATCACAACCTTAGAACTTTCTGTCACTGTCCCAGGTATCAATGAAGGCATGAACCCACTATCGAGCATAATTACTCCTTCTTGGAGTTAAGAGTAAAAACTTGGCCAGAGCCTCTACTAATAACGGAGAGCATGCAAGATCATAAACAACACATGAACAATAGATTGATAATCACCATAATCATAGTACTCTCTATCCATCGGATCCCGACAAACACAACATATAGAATTACATATAGATGATCTTGATCATGTTAGGCAGCTCACAAGATCCAACAATGAAGCACAACAAGGAGAAGACGACCATCTAGCTACTGCTATGGACCCATGGTCCAGGGGTGGACTACTCACTCATCACTCCGGAGGCGATCATGGCGATGAAGAGTCCTCCGGGAGATGAACCCCCTCCGGCAGGGTGCCGAGGCGATCTCCCGAATCCCCGAGATGGGATTCGCGGCGGCGTCTCCGTAAGGTTTTCCGTATCGTGGCTCTCGGACTGGGGGTTTCGCGACGGGAGCTTTAAGTAGGCGGAAGGTCAACGCGAGGGGCCACACGAGGGGCCCAGGGGGCAGGGCCGCGCGGCCAAGGGCTGGGCCGCGCCGCCACCCCCGGCTGCCTCGTGGCCCCACTTCGTTAGGTCTTCGGTCTTCTCGAAGCTTCGTGCAAAATAGGACCCCGAAAGTTTCGTCCAATTCCGAGAATATTTCTTTACTAGGATTTAAACCAAAAGCAAAACAAAGCAATGGCTCTTCGGCATCTTGTTAATAGGTTAGTTCCAAAATGCATAAATATGACATATAATGTGCATAAAACATGTAGGTATCATCAATAAAGTAGTATGGAACATAAGAAATTATCGATACGTTGGAGACGTATCACGGATCACAAACCCTGCCATATTGACATCGAAAGAGAACCCTGGCTCTCTTATGGAGTGGCTTAGGTCCACCATGTTGACGTCCGGAAACGGACGCATGTCTACCTTCATGGCAAACTGTCCGAAAGTTAATCGGCCGCTTCTATCGCCATCTAAATTTGTGCGCGCAACACTTTGGGTCGTTGGTGGCGTGCGTGAACGTATGATGCCATTTGCAGTATGGCCTTTTGTTCATCTCTTGCTCGTAGGGATCTTGTGGCCTTCGGGTAGCTTCAATCTGTTTCTCAGCGATCGAAGATCTGTTCAGTCTTGGTCACGTCGAAGTCCAACCCTCTTGGAGGCCCAAGGGTTCACCCATTTGCAGGACACAGTGCGGCGTCCGAGTCCACTCGGCCACGCAACTTCCCGATCTTCCGAGATCTTCATCCTCCTCAACATTGACCAGGTTATCGCGCGCTTGAACTTGTCCTGGTACAGTTCTGGATGGCGCTGTTCATATAAGGTCAGTCTATTGACCAGGTGCGTCAACGAGTTGTACTCAACCTGGAACGTCAGGTCCTTGAACGACGCGGCAAGGCCTGCCACGGCCAGCTCGACTGCCTCTTTCTCAGTTAGGTGAGCCGAATAGCATCGGTTCTTGACAGTTCTGAAACGTTGGATGTACTCAGAGACTGTCTCTCCTCGCTTCTGCCGAACCTGTGCTAGTTCGGCAATACCAGCTTCAGTGGCTTCTGAATGGTACCGGGTGTGGAACAGTTCCTCCAGCTGCTTCCATGATTGCACTGAATTTGGCGGCAACGAAGTGTACCATCCAAACGCTGGACCGGTGAGGGACTGTGAGAAGAACCTCACCCGTAGCTGATCCGATACTGAAACCATGCCCAGCTGGGCCAGGTATCGGCTCACGTGCTCGATGGAGCTCGACCCCTCTGACCCACTGAATTTGTTGAAGTCCGGAAGCCGGTACTTAGGCGGTAGTGGGATCAGGTCGAACTCATTGGGGTACGGCTTGGAATAGCCGATTATCTTCTTCTTCGGCAAGATGCCGAACTGATCTCTCAGGACTGCGCTGATTTGATCTGCGGTGGAGGTACTGGCAGCTGAGCTTTCCTGGACTGGTGCAGTGGTATACTTGGCTAACCACGCTTGTTTCTCAGCTTCTGCTCCTAGATTCCCCGCTGCTGCAGTCGTTCTTCCTGCCGGAACAATCGCTCCTGCTCCGGCAATCCCTCCTGGTGGAGCCTGGATCGCCTGCGTCCAGTTGTTGCAGTCCGGCACATACGTGCACACGTATCCGTGTGGGATTTCCTTGGGCGGGTCATGCAAGAACTGATAGTCGCCCGGGTCACCCCCATCTTTGTAGACGACGTATGCCGGTGAGCCTTGTTGCTGTGGAGCCGCCGTTGCGTACGGCAGAGGTGGCCTGGTGTGGAGTTGCATCTCTCCCTGGTGAGTCCCTAGAACAGGTCCTGAAGGGGAGTATCGACGCTCCATGATCTCTTGCACCACACGGAGCGCAACGCGCTCCAAAGTGTTCACCAGGCTCTCAGAGTGCCGATGCAGTGAATGGGCCACCATGTAGTTGATTTCCTGTCGCAGGGCTCTGGTACGTTCCTCTGAAGGGAGGGACAGATCCAACCCATCGAGGATGCCTTGTGGTGCGAATCCTTTGAACCTGACGCCGTGCGACCGGGTCTTCTCAAAGGAGCCGATGAGTTCGGCCTCCAGGATGGCCTTCAGGTCATCGTACTTCTTCTTGTGTTCCGTGGGGAGATCCTTGTACGTAATCGGTTCCTCCGCCATCTCGGATGCCGATGTTGACATGGATGTCGCAGAAGTGTGTCCCACCGGGCGTGCCAGAATGTGTTACCCTCCAAAACCCCGCGACGGGCGTTGGCTAAGCAACACGAAGAGTCGGGAAGCTCCCAGGGATCCTGGCACCTCGCGCGTCCCGCAAATCTTCGGCCAACGTCCCGGCGGTTGCTAGGCGTGCCACCTGACCTAGACCCGATCAGGAAGGTGTTAGTGCTTCGATTGTTCCTGCATGGTAGACACGTAAACATTAAATACGAGCCCTATCGGCTCTCAGGTTTCGTGGATCGGCTCAAGGAGCCGATCGCCCATGTTTCACGTTGGATTTGCAATGGCATGGGGATCCTGCTTGATCAGACAAAGCTAAAACGATCCACGACAGTTTAGGGTTTTCACCGCATAATCGGAACGTCCTAAGTGCGATCGGGCCTAGCAGCTACGAGAGATGATGCAAACTACCCCTACGAGAGGCCTAAAAACCAACATAACGTTGATCCTCGGAACATCCCTCGCAGGGACGGTAAACAACGCCTAACGCACCACCGGATCCTCCGACCCCAACATAAGGCCTAACTATGCAGATATTAAACTAATCCTTGCGGAGCAAGGAGCAACTATAACGGATCGGATCTACTAAGTAAGAACAAGCAAGATGCTGCCCTTACGTCCTGGATAGACGTAAGGGCAGCTAGGTGTCGAGGGACGGCATTGCCACGCAGATATGCACGTGAAAGCACCAATGCAAGCCCCTAAACACCTAAGGATAAATAGTACTGCTCGCCATCAACAAGGCTTCAGCACGAGCAGTACAAGGTTAACGAATAAACGTGTACTGCCTAGATCGCTAGATGCGATCTAGGCAGCATGGTGCTTACCCGGGAGAAACCCTCGAAGAGAAGGGGTGGCGATGCGCCTGATTTGTGTTGGTTGAACGATGATTGTCCCCCTTTTCCGATAACCCTAGATACATATTTATAGTCCAAGGGACTTTCTAATTGAGGCGTGCACCTAACCGTGCACGGGCCGACTCTATCTCTTTAATCTAAATACAACACGATCTACTAATTTACAGATACATGGGCAACTTCCCCAAACTTCGGATCGCCGTTCTTGTCGATGTCTTGCTTGTCGGCTTCTCCTTCCATTCCGATGATGCTCCTCTTGCCCCTCCTCACGACCACACGGCTGGGCTTTGACGGGTCGGTAATGAAGAAGCATTGGTCAACTTGGCTAGCGAGCACCCACGGCTCATTTTTCGCGGAGGGGGTCTTCGATTTGGCATCGGGTATAACCATGGTGGTGAAATATAGTCCATCTTTTTCGACGCTCTTGGCCCATCTCACACGGAACATCGGCATCGTCACTCCAACGTAGTCGAGTTCCCAAATCTCCTCGATCCTTCCGTAGAATCTTTCCTTGACATCAGTCTTGTCATCGGTGTAGGATAGCATAGTTACTCCTGAGTTTTGATATTCGCTATTCTTGTCCTTTTCCTCGGTGTAGAATCTATAGCCGTTGATGTCGTACGACTGATAGGTCCTTACGTTGTGCCCGGGTCCCTGTGACAGGGAGAATATGAGTTTCTGCTCTTCAGTAGAAGGCATCGGTGTGGGACTTTCCAGTAGCCTTTTCTTGAACCACCCCGTGAAGCTGGAGTTGTGCTCTTTCGTAACGTCCCCTGTTTTCCTCGGCCGTCCTAGGTCGATGAACTTCTGCTCGATTAAGCTTTTGTGCTTATCCACCCAAGGGCTGACCAATTCTATGTGTTGTAGCGCGACTCGGTGTGCCCTGTCAAAGTCGGCGTGTCGACCAGCGATGCCGACATGCATTGCGCGGTAGCCCTCGCGGTGACCAAACCCTGCTAGCCTGCCGACGTGCTTCCTGGTGGGCAGACCGACATCCTCGTTCTCGGTGCTTAGGTAGTTCTGGCAGAAGGAGATGCACTCGTAGGTGAGAAAGCCCTTGGCTATGCTTCCATCTGGACGGGCCCTGTTGCGAACGAATCCTTTGATGACACCGTTCAACCTTTCGAATGGCATCATGTTGTGCAGGAATGTCGGCCCGAGGTGGATGATGTCATCCACTACATGGACAAGCAGATGCACCATGATGTCGAAGAACGCTGGCGGGAAGTAAATCTCGAGCTCGCATAGTATCTCGACGATCTCTTCTTGTAGCCTGTTGAGCTGCTTAACGCCGATGGACTTCCTAGAGATGACGTCGAAGAAGTTGCAGAGGCCAAACAGCGTCTCGCGGACGTGGTCGTCCATTATCCCTCGCATCGCAACGGGAAGTATCTGCGTCATCAGCACGTGACAGTCGTGAGACTTCATCCCGCTAAACCTCTTCTTCGCTACGTCCAGATATCTGCTTATCTTCCCCGAGTAACCGTGAGGAACTTTTACTCCTAGGAGGCACTCGAAAAACCTCTCGAGCTCCTCCTCGCTCAGAGTGAAGCAGGCAGGTTTAAGCACCACCACCTCATTCTTCTTAGCCCTTTTGTGGCGACCCTGAGTCGTTTCCGTCTGTTCATCATCATCATCACTATCGGTGGGGTACTGAAGTTCTTTCTTGAGGCCAAGCAATTTCAGGTCGGTTCTTGCTTTCGGGCCATCCTTGGTCCTCTCCGGCATGTTCATCAGAGTGCCAAGTAGGCTCTCGGTAACGTTTTTCGTGATGTGCATGACATCGAGGCTATGGGGCGTGTGGAGGACCTTCCAGTACGGCAGGTCCCAGAAAACAGACCTCGCTTTCCATACTCCCAGCAGCGGCGATTCCCGCGGTCGCTTCTTTCCCGGCGCGGGGCACTCTTCCCAATTTTCCAAAAGCTCGGATATTTCTTCGCCGCTCCTCGGTCGTGGGGCTCTTCCGAGCTCCTCTTCGCCATTGAACAGATCCTTGCGTTTTCTCCACGGGTGATCGAAGCGAAGCCACATTCGAGTCCCTTGGAACACAGTTTTACAAGACCCGGGAGCCTTCGGCAGCTGCAGATGCGGGGTCTTATCCATGCACTTGACACATGCCTTGAATCCGTGGTTCACCTGGCACGATACATATGCGTAACCAGGATAGTCCTGCACTGTCGTTAGCAATGCGGCTCTGAGAGGGAAATAATCTCTTTTGTACGCGTCCCAAGTACGGGCCGGCGTCTGCCACAGCGTGGCTAACTCCTCTTTCAACAGACCGAGATACAGATGCATGTCCACACCCGGTTGTTTCGGCCCCTGAATAAGAATACTCATGTGTACGTACCGCTGCTTTGTGCACAGCCAGGGGGGAGGTTGTATGGCCATACAAACACGGGCCAGGTGCTATGCGTGCTACTCTGGTTTCCAAAGGGATTGAGTCCGTCGGTGCTCATGCCCAGACGAATGTTCCTCGGTTCGCTCCCGAACTCATCTGCGAACTCAATGTCCAACGCATTCCACTGGCTAGCGTCTGCAGGGTGTGTCAGGATCTTGCCCTTCTCCGGATCATCTGCGGGCTTCTCCCTTTCCGCGTGCCATTGCATGAGCTTTGCTTCCTTAGGATCTACGAAATACCGCTGCAGACGGGGAGTGATAGGAAAGTACCAGACAACTTTCAGAGGAACTTTCTTGTTCCCTCTCTTGTACCGTCCTTGGCCGCACACCGGACATGTGGTTCTGTCCTTGTACTCATTCCGAAAAAGTGCACAATCATTGATGCATGCGTGGTACTTTACGTGCGGTAGGTCGAGTGGGCAAACTACTTTCTTGGCCTCGTCGATACTTGTCGGCAATGTGTTGTCCTTGGGAAGACGAGCATGCCAGGATTTCATGTTATCGCTGAAGCTGCTGTCGGTCCATTTGTGTTCCGCCTTCATCTCCAGACACTCGAGCGTTACACTCAAGCGTGTATCCTCGGGCCGGCACCCTGGATACAATGGAGTCATCCCGTCTACCTCCATTTGCGCCAGCTTGGCTTCAGGTTTGGCGTTGCCCGTGTCCTTCAGGAGAAGCTCTTGAACATGAGGGT
The DNA here is from genome assembly GCA_030979885.1 of Lolium multiflorum. Classification (NCBI taxonomy): domain Eukaryota; kingdom Viridiplantae; phylum Streptophyta; class Magnoliopsida; order Poales; family Poaceae; genus Lolium; species Lolium multiflorum. The sequence goes on from JAUUTY010000406.1 coordinate 28,690, forward strand.
CCCGCAAGGCCGACGTTAGCGGCGTCTGCTTGCTCTCGGCATCTCCACCACCATCTCCTCCGGCATCATCATCTCCTTCATCGGCCTCTCCTTCCTCATGATGAACACCATGTTCGGGAGACTCTTCGTCTTCTCGCCCGATGTCGGCCTCTTCTTCATGACCAACATTTGCCGCCGGCTCCTCGTTGAAGCCGAGCATGAAACCGCGCCTGAGCAGGTGTTCCTCCAGTTGTCCAGAATCAGGGTCGATCCACTGCCGGAGTCCGCATTTTCGACACGGACATCTTATCAGGGTCATGTTGTTCCTAACCATGTCGGCCTTCGCGTTCACCTTGTATCTAACCACTTGTCCTTCCCTCATATGGACGACCATGGTTGACTGCATCATACATATATAGAGCAAAAGAGAGTTAATTAGAACCACACACACCATGCACAAACACACATGCATGCATGATCGCCGGAAAATTTCGGCATGACCTATCCTAAAAGTAGGACATATGGCTAGTGCAAGAATTTGCCGAAATGGAAATGAATCAACATTTCGGCAAACATCCATGCACCACACGCCGGCACAAACCAACAACACAAATAAGCTTCTTCGCAAGCAAACATTCAACCACAACACAAAGCTCAACACATATAAACATCATCGTCTCGCCACCGCAAACCGTCCGGGAGCGCGATAATCTTCACCTACAAAACATCCATACACACAAAACATGCATCCAATAGTACTCAACCTCTCACAAATCTACCAACCATGGTGGAGCAAGAGGATGGGGTGGTGGAGAGAAAACAATGGACCATGCAAGAGGGAAAGTGGAGGAGGAGGGAAAGAGAATTGTGGTTTTTAGTACCCCTCTACAAGTTGGAGTGGCTTCCCCTCACAAATATGCCCACAAAATAGGCTTAGAGCTATCAACAATGGAGAAAAGTATGACCAAAATGGAGTGGGAGAGAGGAGCAACACGAGCTGGTTGGAGGAGACAAGAATGGAAAGGGTGGTGGGTGGAAGAGAAGAGGGGGAAAGCTGTCCTAAAAGCCGATCTACACACATTCTATGGCGCATATGCGATATGCGCCACGTAAACATGAACTTCGTGCGCATAAAGATATGCGCCACAAAATCTTGGTGGCGTGAGCTGGGGGTGGTCCCCGAGGATATTCGTGGCGCATGGAGCCATGCGCGCCACAGAAGTTTAAATTTCTGTGGCGCACATTGGTCCATGCGCCACGTATCCTTCGCCCATGTGCAGTGGTGGACCCCGCGTGGGCCACAAACTTTCTGTGCGCACCGCCCATAGTGTGCCACGAATGTCCAACTTCTGTGGCATGAGTTGGCACATGCGCCATAGAAACTTTCAATTTTTTGTGGCGCATGATGTTGGTGCGCCACAGAAATAATTTTGTGGCGCATGGGCAGTTTCGTGCGCCACAGTTGTTGTTTCTACCTATAATGGTTTTCCTACTAGTGCCACGGGAGGTCCTCCTGCACCTTAATGATGAGAGCCAGGTGATTGGAAGTCTCCGTTATCACATGCTCCACGCAGGTTAGTGGATAGAGGTCCAGGAACGACGTTGTTGCCATGCCCCGGTCCAACCTAACATGGATATTATCCGCGCCCTCCCTCCTATTGTCCCACGTGTAGTCGTATCCGGAATACCCAAGATCTGTCAAACCGCAGTCGGTTAGACACTCTCAGAATGCCTCCATCTGCATCTCACCACGCGGGTTACCACCAAGTTGTTCCGACGTCTTTAGGATCTCATTAAAGTCCCCCACACAGAGCCACGGTAGATCGTCCTGTCTCTTCAGATATCGCATGGCTTCCCACGTCCTGCTCCTGAGCTCAGTTTTTGGCTCACCATAGACTCCAGTGAGTCTCCAGGTTTTGCTTCCAACGGTGATCTTGGCATCTATGTAATAGTTACCCCATGGGTGGACAGACACCTCCACCCCATCACGCCACCACAGAGCCAACCCTCCACTCCTGCCAACTCAATCAACAACCACCCCATTTGAGAAGCCTAGGCTCCACTTCAACTTGTTCATGTCTTGTGCCTTCTTCTTAGTCTCACATAAAAACACCACCTCTAGGTTGTATGACCTGCATAGGTCATGCAATTCGCCTACCGCCGCGTCCAACCCCAGTCTGCGGCAGTTAAGGCTTAAGCAATTCATTGCTCCCGGCGGTCCTACATCACAGGGTCCGCCGCTGCATCACCAATTATATCAAACACCGAAGTTGTACGCTACCTCTTCCCGGCAGATTCTGAGCTACCTTCACCCACCACTTGAACTGGAACTGGCATCCAGACCTGCTTGGGCCCTCTCTTCCTATTTCAGGTACCCGGTGGTACCTGATTTTGTGCAGGGACCGTCGCCGCTGCATCATTTCTTGGATGCCTTATGAATGTTCCGTTCTTCTTCGAGCCTACCTCCATTAGATCCTTGCCTCATGCCCTTTCTATGTCCTTTGGCCAATGGCTCTTAATTGGACTAGTCACACAATACTTCCCTCGTTCTCGCCAGTGCGAGACGAACTTGAGTAGGCATAGTCATTGAAGAGCTTCCTGCGTGGAGGAAGATCCCTCACAGATGGTGCCCGCCATGCCCCATATTCCGATCCTGAGGATCGACTATAGTAACTTCCGAACGACATCGTTGGGCGGGCTGGCACAAGAGGTTTTGGGTTCTTCCTTGGTGATGCTCTGAGCCATTCACCCCAAGCCCATCTCAATGTGCATATCCTCCAAGCCAGGGGGCATGTGTTATCACTAGATTTTGGAGCATTTGAATTCAGAGGGATTTGCACAACATTAGGGTTTTCCAAATATTTCCTTGATGAAATTTTCTTAGGAAAATAATGTTGATGCCATGATGTGCAAACAAACCCTAATTAGGTTTAGAGAAAACAGGGATGTTACACCCACCCAACATTTTTAGGCTAGTTCCGCCGCTGCCTCGGATACAAGATCTCGACCGCCTTGGCGAGCTTGTCGAAGAGGCCCATGACGCCTTCAAATAGGGTATGTGGTTGAGGTGAAAGAGGGACCGTACCCTAGGTAGGTGGTGGGTGAAGAGAAACTTCAGAGGGCAAAGGAGGAGAAGTGAAAGGAATGAAGCTGGTGGCGGCTAGTGGCTCCATTGTCGCTGATACGTCTCCAACGTATCGATAATTTCTTATGTTCCATGCTACTTTATTGATGATACCTACATGTTTTATGCACATTATATGTCATATTTATGCATTTTCTGGAACTAACCTATTAACAAGATGCCGAAGAGCCAGTTTTGTTTTCATTGGTTTTAAAAACTAGTAAAGAAATATTCTCGAATTGACGAAACTTTCGCCCAGGGTCCTATTTTTGCACGAAGCTTCCAGAAGACCGAAGAGATAACGAAGTGGGGCCACGAGGCGGCGAGGGTAGGGCGGCGCGGCCGGCCTTGGCCGCGCCGACCTAGCCTCTCGGGCCCCTCGTGTGCCCCCCGCCTCCGCCTACTTAAAGCTTCCGTCGCGAAACCCCAGGAGAGCCACGATACGGAAAACCTTCCAGACGCGCCGCCGCGAATCCCATCTCGGGGATTCGGAGATCGCCTCCGGCACCCTGCCGGAGAGGGGATTCATCTCCCGAGGACTCTACACCGCCATGGTCGCCTCCGGAGTGATGAGTGAGTAGTTCACCCCTGGACCATGGGTCCATAGCAGTAGCTAGATGGTCGTCTTCTCCTTGTTGTGCTTCATTGTTGGATCTTGTGAGCTGCCTAACATGATCAAGATCATCTATCTGTAATACTATATGTTGCGTTTGTCGGGATCCGATGGATAGAGAGTACTATGATTATGGTGATTATCAATCTATTGTTTATGTGTTGTTTATGATCTTGCATGCTCTCCGTTATTAGTAGAGGCTCTGGCCAAGTTTTTGCTCTTAACTCCAAGAGGGGGTATTTATGCTCGATAGTGGGTTCATGCCTTCATTGAATCTGGGATCGTGACAGTAGGTTCTAAGGTTGTGATGTGTTGTTGCCACTAGGGATAAAACATTGATGCTATGTCTAAGGATGTAGTTGTTGATTACATTACGCACCATACTTAATGCAATTGTCTGTTGCTTAGCAACTTAATACCGGAGGGGGTTCGGATGATAACCGAAGGTGGACTTTTTAGGCATAGATGCAGTTGGATGGCGGTCTATGTACTTTGTCGTAATGCCCGGATTAAATCTCACTATATTTATCATATCATGTATATGCATTGTTAAGCCTTTCTCTATTTGTCAATTGCCCGACCGTAATTTGTTCACCCAACATGCTTTTATCTTATGGGAGAGACACCTCTAGTGAACTGTGGATCCCGGTCCTATTCTTTACATAGCATACAATCTACTGCAATTGTGTTTACTGTTTTCTTTGCAAACATCTTCCACTCGATACGTTTAATCCTTTGTTACAGCAAGCCGGTGAGATTGACAACCTCACCGTTTCGTTGGGACAAAGTACTTGGGTTGTGTTGTGCAGGTTCCGCGTTGGCGCCGGAATCCCTGGTGTTGCGCCGCATCACATTTCGCGACCATCAACCTTCAACGTGCTTCTTGGCTCCTCCTGGTTCGATTAAACCTTGGTTTCTTTCTGAGGGAAAACTTGCTACCGTGCGCATCATACCTTCCTCTTGGGGTTCCCAACGAACGTGTGAGTTACACGCCATCAAGCTCTTTTTCGGCGCCGTTGAGATCAAGACACGCTGCAAGGGGAGTCTCCACTTCTCAATCTCTTTACTTTGTTTTTGTCTTGCTTTATTTTATTTACTACTTTGTTTGCTGCACCTAAACAAAACACAAAAAAAATTAGTTACTAGTTTTACTTTATTTACTGTCTTGCTCTCTATATCAAAAACACAAAAAAATTAGTTACTTGCATTTACTTTATCTAGTTTGTTTTATTTACCGTTGCTAAAATGAATACCCCTGAAAATACTAAGTTGTGTGACTTCACAAATGCAAATAATAATGATTTCCTATGCACACCTATTGCTCCACCTGCTACTACAGCAGAATTCTTTGAAATTAAACCTGCTTTACTAAATCTTGTCATGAGAGATCAATTTTCTGGTGTTAGTTCTGATGATGCTGCTGCCCATCTCAATAATTTTGTTGAACTTTGTGAAATGCAAAAGTATAAAGATGTAGATGGTGATATTATTAAATTGAAAGTGTTTCCTTTCTCATTAAGAGGAAGAGCTAAAGATTGGTTGCTATCTTTGCCTAAGAATAGTATTGATTCATGGACTAAATGCAAGGATGCTTTTATTGGTAGATATTATCCTCCCGCTAAAATTATATCTTTGAGAAGTAGCATAATGAATTTTAAACAATTAGATACTGAACATGTTGCTCAAGCATGGGAGAGAATGAAAACTTTGGTAAAGAATTGCCCAACCCATGGACTGACTACTTGGATGATCATCCAAACCTTCTATGCAGGACTAAATTTTTCTTCGCGGAATTTATTGGATTCAGCTGCTGGAGGTACCTTTATGTCCATCACATTGGGGGCGGCTACAAAACTTCTTGATGATATGATGATAAATTAGTCTGAGTGGCACACGGAAAGAGCTCCACAAGGTAAGAAGGTAAATTCTGTTGAAGAAACCTCTTCCTTGAGTGATAAAATTGATGTGATTATGTCTATGCTTGTGAATGATAGATCTAATGTAGATCCAAATAATGTTCCTTTAGCTTCATTGGTTGCTCAAGAAGAAAATGTTGATGTGAATTTCATTAAAAATAATAATTTCAACAACAATGCTTATAGGAACAACTCGGTAATAACTATAGGCCATATCCTTCTGCTAATGGTAATGGTTATGGTAATTCTTATGGGAATTCTTACAATAATAATAGGAGTGTACCCTCTGGTCTTGAAGCCATGCTTAAAGAATTTATTAGTACACAAACTGCTTTTAACAAATCTGTTGAGGAAAAGCTTGATAAAATTGATACTATTGCTTCTAGAGTTGATAGACTTGCCTCTGATGTAAATCTTTTAAAATTGAAAGTTATGTCTAATAATGATATTGATAATAAGATTACTACTACAGCAAATGCCATCCAAGTTAGAATTAATGAGAATATAAGATTAATGGCTGAATTGCGTGCTAGGTGGGATAGAGAAGAAAATGAAAAACTAGCTAAAGAGAATAATATAGCTAAAGTTTGGACTATTACCACCACTAGTAATGCTAATTCTTCACATGTTGCTGCACCTCCTACTATCAATGGTAAAATAATTGGTGTTGGCAATGTTTCTACTACTAGTGCAAAGCGTACAAAACTGCCTGAAATTGCTAAAACTGCTGAAACTGCTTGTGATAAAACTGCTGAAATTTTTTCCAACCTTGGGAACAATGATCCCATTGCTGTAGCTCATAATGATTTAGATTTTGATGATTGCCACATCTCTGAAGTTATAAAGTTCTTACAAAAACTTGCTAAAAGTCCTAATGCTAGTGCTATAAATTTAGCCTTTACCAAACATATTACAAATGCTCTCATAAAAGCTAGAGAAGAGAAACTAAAACTTGAAACTTCTATTCCTAGAAAGTTAGAAGATGGTTGGGAGCCCATCATTAAAATGAAATTCAATGACTTTGAATGTAATGCTTTATGTGATCTTGGTGCAAGTATTTCGTTATGCCTAAAAAGATTTATGATATGCTTGACTTGCCACCATTGAAGAATTGTTATTTGGATGTTAATCTTGCCGATAATGTTAAAAAGAAACCTTTGGGGAGGATTGATAATGTGCATATTACGGTTAACAATAACCTTGTCCCCGTTGATTTTGTTGTCTTGGATATCGAATGCAATGCATCTTGTCCAATTGTGTTGGGAAGACCTTTTCTTCGAACTTGGTGCTATTGATATGAGGGAAGGTAATATTAAATATCAATTTCCTCTCAAGAAAGGTATGGAACACTTCCCTAGAAAGAGAATGAAGTTGCCTTTTGATTCTATTATTAGAACAAGCTATGATGTTGATGCTTCTACTCTCGATAATACTTGATTTGCACTTTCTGCGCCTAGCTGAAAGGCGTTAAAGAAAAGCGCTTATGGGAGACAACCCATGTTTTTACCTACAGCAATTTTTTGTTTTATTGAGTCTTGGAAGTTGTTTACTACTGTAGCAACCTCTCCTTATCATGTTTTTGTGCCAAGTAAAGTTTCTATGTTAAAGTTGATGTTATATTTGGGATCGCTGCGCAGAAACAGCATTGTTGTCTGTCACGAATCTGGGCACAGTTCTCTATAGAAAATTCGAAAAAATCTGCCAATTTACGAGCGTGATCCTCAGATATGTACGCAACTTTCATTAGTTTTGAGTTTTTCCATTTGAGCAAGTCTGGTGCCAGCTTTAAATTCGTCTTTACGGACTGTTCTGTTTTTGACAGATTCTGCCTTTTATTTCGCATTGCCTCTTTTGCTATGTTGGATTTATTTCTTTGATCCACTAATGTCCAGTAGCATTATGCAATGTCCAGAATTGAAAATAATGATTGTGTCACCTCTGAATGAGTGAATTATTAATGATGCACTAACACTCTAATGAGTTTGCTTGAAGTTTGGTGTGAAGGAAGTTTTCAAGGGTCAAGAGAGGAGAATGATATACTATGATCAAGAGGAGTGAAAGCTCTAAGCTTGGGGATGCCCCGTGGTTCACCCCTGCATATTTTAAGAAGACTCAAGCGTCTAAGCTTGGGGATGCCCAAGGCATCCCCTTCTTCATCGACAACATCATCAGGTTCCTCCCTGAAACTATATTTTTATTCAATCACATCTTGTGTTCTTACTTGGAGCGTCGGTTTGTTTTTGTTTTTGTTTTTGTTTGAATAAGATGGATCCTAGCATTCACTTTGTGGGAGAGAGACACGCTCCGCTGTTGCATATGGACACATGTGTCCTTAGGCTTTACTCATAATGTTCAAGGCGAAGTTTCTTCTTCGTTAAATTGTTATATGGTTGGAATTGGAAAATGCTACATGTAGTAATTCTAAAATGTCTTGGATAATGTGATACTTGGCAATTGTTGTGCTCATGTTTAAGCTCTTGCATCATATGCTTTGCACCCATTAATGAAAAATACATAGAGCTTGCTAAAATTTGATTTGCATATTTGGTCTCTCTAAGGTCTAGATAATATCTAGTATTGAGTTTTGAACAACAAGGAAGACAGTGTAGAGTCTTATAATGTTTACAATATGTCTTTTATGTGAGTTTTGCTGCACTTGTTCATCCTTGAGTTTGCTTCAAATAACCTTGCTAGCCTAAACCTTGTATCGAGAGGGAATACTTCTCATGCATCCAAAATCCTTGAGCCAACTACTATGCCATTTGTGTCCACCATACCTACCTACTACATGGTATTTCTCCGCCATTCCAAAGTAAATTGCTTGAGTGCTACCTTTAAAATTCCATCATTCACCTTTGCAATATATAGCTCATGGGACAAAATAGCCTTAAAAACTATCATAGTATTGAATATGTACTTATGCACTTTATATTTTATTAAGTTGCTTGTTGTGCGATAACCATGCTTCTGGGAACGCCATCAACTATTGTTGAATATCATGTGAGTTGCTATGCATGTCCGTCTTGTCTGAAGGATCTATCATTTTAGTGGTTGGAGCATGCAAAATTGTTAGAGAAGAACATTGGGCCGCTAACTAAAGCCATGAATCATGGTGGAAGTTTCAGTTTGGACATATATCCTCAATCTCATATGAGAATAATAATCATTGCTACATGCTTATGCATTTAAGAGGAGTCCATTATCTGTTGTCCATGTTGTCCCGGTATGGATGTCTAAGTTGAGAATAATCAAAAGCGAGAAATCCGAAATGCGAGCATTCTCCTTAGACCTTTGTACAGGCGGCATGGAGGTACCCCTTTGTGACACTTGGTCGAAACATGGCATGCGAAGATCCGGTAGTCCAAGCTAAGTAGGACGAGGTGCGACACTATTAGTATACTATGCATGAGGCTTGCAACTTGTAAGATATAATTTACATAACTCATATGCTTTATTACTACCGTTGACAAAATTGTTTCATGTTTTCAAAATAAAAGCTCTAGCACAAATACAACAATCGATGCTTTCCTCATTGAAGGACCATTCTTTTACTTTTATTGTTGAGTCAGTTTACCTATCTCCTTCCACCTTAAGAAGCAAACACTTGTGTGAACTGTGCATTGATTCCTACATACTTGCATATTGCACTTGTTATATTACTTTATGTTGACAATATCCATGAGATATACATGTTATAAGTTGAAGCAACCGCTGACTTAATCTTCCTATGTGTTGCTTCAACACCTTTACTTTGATTTATTGCTTTATGAGTTAACTCTTATGCAAGACTTATTGATGCTTGTCTTGAAGTACTATTCATGAAAAGTCTTTGCTTTATGATTCAGTTGTTTACTCATGTCATTACTTTTGTTTTGATCGCTGCATTCATTACATATGTTTACAAATAGTATGATCAAGATTATGATGGCATGTCACTTCAGAAATTATCTTTGTTATCGTTTGCTCGGGACGAGCAGAACTAAGCTTGGGGATGCTGATACGTCTCCAACGTATCGATAATTTCTTATGTTCCATGCTACTTTATTGATGATACCTACATGTTTTATGCACATTATATGTCATATTTATGCATTTTCTGGAACTAACCTATTAACAAGATGCCGAAGAGCCATTTGTTTTCTGCTGTTTTGGTTTCAGAAATCCTAGTAAAGAAATATTCTCGGAATTGGACGAAACTTTGGTCCTATTTTGCACGAAGCTTCCAAGACCGAAGAGATAACGAGTGGGGCCACGAGGCGGCCAGAGGGTAGGCGGCGCGGCCCAGGCCTTGGCCGCGCCGACCTAGCCTCTGGGCCCCCGTGTGGCCCCCGCGTTGACCCTCCGCCTACTTAAAGCTTCCGTCGCGAAACCCCAAAGACCGAGAGCCACGATACGGAAAACCTTAGATGCCGCCGCCGCGAATCCCATCTCGGGATTCTCGAGATCGCCCGCACCTGCCGGAGAGGCTTCATCTCCGGGAGGACTCTACACCGCCATGGTCGCCTCCGGAGTGATGAGTGAGTAGTTCACCCCTCGACCATGGGTCCATAGCAGTAGCTAGATGGTCGTCTTCTCCTTGTTGTGCTTCATTGTTGGATCTTGTGAGCTGCCCAACATGATCAAGATCATCTATCCGTAATACTATATGTTGCGTTTGTCGGGATCCGATGGATAGAGAGTACTATGATTATGGTGATTATCAATCTATTGTTTATGTGTTGTTTATGATCTTGCATGCTCTCCGTTATTAGTAGAGGCTCGCCAAGTTTTTGCTCTTAACTCCAAGAGGGGGTATTTATGCTCGATAGTGGGTTCATGCCTTCATTGAATCTGGGATCGTGACAGAGGTTCTAAGGTTGTGATGTGCTGTTGCCACTAGGGATAAAACATTGATGCTATGTCTAAGGATGTAGTTGTTGATTACATTACGCACCATACTTAATGCAATTGTCTGTTGCTTAGCAACTTAATACGGAGGGGGTTCGGATGATAACTTGAAGTGGAGGCATAGATGCGTTGGATGGCGGTCTATGTACTTTGTCGTAATGCCCGATTAAATCTCACTATATTTATCATATCATGTATATGCATTGTTAAGCCTTTCTCTATTTGTCAATTGCCCGGTAATTTGTTCACCCAACATGCTTTTATCTTATGGGAGAGACACCTCTAGTGAACTGTGGATCCCGGTCCTATTCTTTACATAGCATACAATCTACTGTGTTTTACTGTTTTCTTTGCAAACATCTTCCACTCGATACGTTTAATCCTTTGTTACAGCAAGCCGGTGAGACAACCTCACTGTTTCGTTGGGACAAAGTACTTGGTTGTGTTGTGCAGGTTCCGCGTTGGCGCCGGAATCCCTGGTGTTGCGCCGCATCACATTTCGCGACCATCAACCTTCAACGTGCTTCTTGGCTCCTCCTGGTTCGATTAAACCTTGGTTTCTTTCTGAGGGAAAACTTGCTACTGTGCGCATCATACCTTCCTCTTGGGGTTCCCAACGAACGTGTGAGTTACACGCCATCAGTCGCTCATGACCTAGAAGATTACGTCACAGAGGAGAAGTTGTTATCACTAGATTTTAGCCAAATCAGAAGATGGGCCGTGATTGAGATGGGCTTGGAGGATATGCACATAGTGTTTCTGAATCGGCCTCGTGCGAGAATTTGGGCTAGATTGCCCGTATATTTGTACATTATGGTAGATCGCATTTTAGTTTAGAATTAAGAGATAGAGTTTGGTTCGTACACAGTTAGGTTTTTTCCAAAGATAGAAAGTCCACGGACTATAAATATGTACCTAGGGTTATTGAGAAAGGAGGACGATCACGTTCACAACAAACACAATCTAGGCGCATCGCCACCCCTTGTTTCGAGGGTTTCTTCCGGGTAAGTGTCATGCTGCCTCTTGCGATCTAGGCAGTATCAATTTATTCGTTGTTTTGGTGTTGCTCGTACTGAAGCCTTGTTGATGGCGAGTAATACCGTTATCATAGATGTTTTGGGGCTTACATCGATACTTTTCTGATATGTTTGCTTAGTTATGCTGCCCCTAAATATCTAGCTGCTTTTGTACCTATCTTAGGTGTAAGGGCAGCGTCTTGCTTGGTCTTTATTTAGTAGATCTAATCTGTTACGGTTGTTCCTTGTTCTTCAAGGATTAGTTTGATATCCGCATGGTTAGGCCTTGCAAACGGGTTGAATGATCCAGTAGTGCGTAAGGTATGGTTTGCGATCCAAGAAGGGTTGTTCCGGGAATCGATTCTGTGTTGGTTTTTAGGCCCCTTCTAGGACTAGTTTTCTGTTATCTTTCGTATCTGCCAGGCTCAAGTACGTGTAGGACGTTTCAGTTATGCGGTGAAAGCCCTAAACTGTCGTAGATCGATTTAACTTGGTATTGATAAAGCAGGATCCCCATGTTATCGTAGATCCAATATGAACCATGGTTTAATCGGCTCTTTGAGCCGATTCACAGGGTAACCTGAGAGCCGATCGAGGCTCATTTAATGTTTACATGTCCATGCAGGAAACTAATTGAAGCAATCCATCACCTTCCCGACCAGGTATAGGTCAGGTGGCACGCCTCGCAGCCAGGCCGGAGCTTTGCGGGCGTCGCCGAGGGACCAGGGCCCACCAAAGACTGGAGCCTCCCGTGTTGCTCGTCGCTGCTCGCCGGTGGGTTTTGGCAGGCAACAAAAGCGTACATGTTTTAATGCAATTTTGGGATCTAAAAAAGTAGGGCGGGCATATAGAGGCCCATGTACTATTTGTTTCTTTCTTATATAGACATGTTTTGGGTGTAAATTTGTGTAGGTTACACCGATTAATAGCCGACCGATTAAATCAGTTAATCGTCTGAATTCCGATTATTCACTACTCCCAAGCGGGCCGAGCAGTTAACGATTACCGATTTTCTTACCATTGCGTCTTATGATGAATTTGCTTCATCCTATGTTTACTTTGCTCTTCTCTGTTCCTCAATCTACTGCTTAATGCAATAACTTTGTTCTTTCACCCAATATCTTTTGCAGTAATTTGCCTATGCTTTTATTCACCCCCTCTAGTTGTCATACCCCAATCTCTAACTTGTCAACTCTAGATTAAAATCGGACAGAGGGGTTCCACTTGTGAAGGGGTTGAGACAAGATAACAATAATCTCAGTTAATCATCTTTTTTATGGTTCACAAATGGTAGTGGGGCATATCTACTGCTAGCCATGAAATAGGGGTACTTTGATTACTAAAAAAGGAGTCAAAGGGGAACATGGGCTGGGGCTCAGTCTGATTGTGACCAAGCAGGTCTGGGAGTTCCGGTGTTACTAGGACGGAAGTTCGGGTCTAGCCAGAAGTTAGCTCAACCTCCGGTCCGAAATTCCGGACGGCTCCAAAGAGTTGCAGCACCTGGTTGCTCTTTGCCATATAGAAATCTTTGTCAAGTGCCGAATGAAAGACACTTGGTAACATAACCTGTCATGAATCTATTTGCTTTGTAAATTATATGGATTGTGGATGAATAAATGGCGTCGTTGTATTTCTCTAGCAAAATTCATTTACGTGATATATCCTTATTCTTACTTTATGGACATATTACCAATATATACCATAACCAAATTTCTAAGTTATTGACTAAGGATATCAAGAACGCGCTACATTTTCGGATGGAGGATTATAATTGTTCACATATTTTGCTAGTTCCGCCAAATGTATTGGAGTAGATGGTACCAGAGCAAAATACCCCATGTAGATCTTCAAAGAGAATTTACCCGGCTTTCTAGTGCAACTCCGTTTTCACTATAGTAGAAGAGGCCGACACTCTTAAATCACATACGTGGTGTAAAACCAGTGGCGGAGCTTGAAAAGATTTCGTGGGCGGGCCAAACTAAAGAAAGCATACAAAAATGTTCTGAACCATACCTAGACATTAGCTATTACTCAATTTTTTGTTCTGATAGCTGTTGAAATTCCCAAAGTTGAAGAAGAAATTCGTGAACAATCCATCATGCTATGAAATTACTAACCAAGAATCTAGGGTAAAATAGAGAAGTACATGAATAGAAAAATTGGAGAAGATCAGCGATCAGGGACTGGATTTAATCCCAGTTGCTTGGTGGCCGGTGGCCATGCCCATGTGCTGCGGCCGCACCCGCACTTGCGGCGATCTCCTGGTTGCCCCATGTAAGAGAATAACGATAGCCACCGATTACCTCGATGCCCCTAGTTTTTCAGTCTAAATACCGATAAAGAGACGATGGAACTGAGAGAGAGAATCGAGCAAACAAGACGGGCAACCTAACGGGCCAACGCGTTCTGATCAGCTAGGCCGTGGTTACACATGAGTAATTATATTTTGTTTGGCAGAAAACCTGGGCGGGCCATGGCCCAGGTTTGCCCCAAGGAAGCTCCGCCAGTGTGTAAAACCACGTGTCTTGTGAGACTAGTCTTGCGTGAGCGTACGTGTAAAGTTGGTCTGAGCCATCTTCGATTCCGTTATACCACAAAAACGAGAACTGAACTAAAAAGTTGCAAGCAAAAAGATCCAACGCCCACAATGTTCTATCATGTTCTAATCGTACAAAGCATCTAGCATAGAACCTGGCTCTAATATTACTGAAGGATTTTGGTGCCCAAGAGGCAATAATAAAAAAATATTTATTATCACTAATCCATGTTCATTATAATCACCCAAGATTACAACTTTCCATTTGTTTATACTAAATTGGTCTCAGTTTGACATATTAGGTACTATTATGTAGCTTTCCAGATTCTTCCATACAATATTTGTTAGTTTTTTGCATTTTCCTCAACTAATTATGTGTGTTGGCAATGACAGGGGTGATGCACAAGCAGCACAATGGCAGAAATTGATAAAGGGATGCCTCAGGCTAGCATGATATTCAAAAGTAAAGAGGAGACTTGGATATTTTTGGTTCTAATCTTGACACTAGTCATCCATTAATAAACTAACTAATTGAAGTTTCATTAGCATTAATAAACAAAAATAAGATGATGTACAACCTCAAGTAGAAGTGAAGGATGATGGTCACAAGAAAGAAGTCAATGTGGAGAGTGCAAAGTACAATTGGCATCGAGAGTTTTACATCCTTCTTGGTTTTACTTGTGAGTTATGTATTCTAGGAAATTTTCATTGAATTTCATTAAACATTTTGTAAACTAAGAGCATTTTAAGTTCTGTCCTAAAATTTAAACTCTACATCCGGCTCCATCCTAAAATGTGACGCCTCGTATGCTCTTCGGCGGGTTGCCGTCAATGAAGCCACCAGTTCTCCACGCGCAGACGCCGCCGTAAATGCGACGCCTCGGATGCTCTGCAGCGAGTCGCCCTCGCTTGTTTAGTGCGACCTCTTCGCTCACCCCCGCCACACTAGCCTCTCCACCGCCGCTCTCCTCTGCTCTGCCGCACTAGCCTATCCACCACCGCCGCTCTCCTCACCTCCGTGCACAACAATGTCGCACCGGCTGGCAACCACGTACTTGATGCTAGGCAGCACGTCGCCAGCGGCGCCGCAACCACCACCGCAACCAAAGCCTCTGCCCCGCTGCAACCTGACGCCGAGTTCGAGCTGCCGGACTTCAACTTCGAGGACTCCCAGTCGACGAGTGGAACAAGGCGTTCATAGAAGACGCAGATGCCTAGGCGGCGGAGAAGGAGACGCAGTGGGGCGAGGAGCAGCCGTTCCAAGGCGATCCGGAGCAGGCCGTGATCTTGGCCTCCTTTAACACACAACGCTTCTGGAGACCAAAGGAGGAAGAGCTGGAATATATAAACGACGCTCATTCGAGCACGCCGTCGAGATCTCGCGCCAGCGGGTGGCCATGGAGGAGGCAGGTCGCCTCCTCATGGTGGCCGAGCGGCAGAGGATGTTTGAGCTCAATGCTCCGACATCGCCTAGAACGAGGAGTCTCGCTAGTGGCAGGTGGCGCTGAGGGGGCAGCACCTCCAGCAAGCTCTGACGTCGCGGGCAGCCATGCTGCACGGTGAGATGCGCGGAGCAAGAAAGGAGAGGCGGGCACGTCTAGCGGCGACGAAGGGTAAGAACGCCGACGATGCAACCCCGTCGCGCGGCCCAAGCGACCGAGTAGATTAGGGTTTATTTTTAGTCCTGTCTAGTTCATGTTTCATTCAAAATTTTATAAATAATCTTAAAATTTAAATGAATTTCGTAGTTTATTTTATATTTTTTTAGGATTCTTATCAGGAATGCTGATGTGGGTAACCTCTCCTCAAAGTAGGAATGCTGAAGCTTATTTGGAACTTCCGGTAGAGATTGCTCTAAGATGACTTTGCTTAGTGGAAAACGATGTTATCATTAATACCGAGATGAAATGAAATGAAAACGATGCTTAGGGCCAGATATGAGATTTACAATAATTGTATAATGAAATGAAAACAGTGACCGTGCCGACAGGGTGACTCAAGCGAACCCAAACAGCCCGGATTAAAACGACGAAAGTGACGTTGCACAACACTACAAGTGGCTGGGCTGTCCTGCACCCACGTGCACGTATACGCTCACCGCACAACACTTCAGTGACGAGGCAACAGCCGACAGGTAACACACGTGTATCACCTACGTGGAAGACACTGATGTCCAACAGGGACACGTGTCACCAACCTGTCTTAACTCGTAGAACAGCACCGCATCGTCCCCCATTCCGTTTCCCCTCGCCCGATCGACGAGTTCCATTGACTCCCCACTCAACCCCGGGCATGGCCGAATCCGGCGAGTCGGCCACCAAGATGGCCAACGGCGAGGTCTCCGACGGCCGCGCGGTGGACGTCTCCGGCGAGGACACGCTCCCCGGGGTGCTCCGCAGCTTCGTCGACGGCGTCTGGTCGCCCGGCGCCGACGGGGACCCGCTGCTGCGGCGGCTCCGGACGGCGTCCTGCGAGAGCGCGCCGCGGCTGCGGGAGGCCTCCAAGAACTCGGCGCGCGACCTGCTCGCCTGGACCAAGCAGGGCAGCGGCCTCCGCGCTATCCTCGTCATCTCGGTGAGCCTGTTTCCCGATCCGTCAATTCGGCAATTAGTTCACCAAATGTTACTATTTCTAGTGTTTCTTTATGCTAACGCGAACTTCATTATCACATCACTGGCCCTGTAGATGCATCCGTAGCAATTTTCTTGTTCTACATTTGTGTTTCCTATTTAGTGGGGATTTATTTTCTTTGCTAGTAAGTAACTAATAGGATTGTAATAATTAACAACGGCAATGCAGTACATGATGAATGAGAGTTTATTAGCAATAGGCAAAAAAACCTCCGATTTCTATTATCACACACCATAAATAGTTGCTTTCAGAACATTGGGACAGACAAAACAATTGACAACAGCTTACAGCATCGTGGTAGCTGGCACGACTAAGATGATAACTTTGCCTCCAGGCCTGATGTTGGGGAAAAGAACAGCCTGATTACAGGTAAAACCCCTAACTACAATGTACCATATTGTCGGTTTGTTTGGTAGTAGCCCAAGTTTGACCTTCCAGATATTTCACTAGCCCAAGTTTTCTTTGTGTGCTACCCCCTTCTGTGGGTTGTAACCGCTAAAACAATGTTCTTTTCCTTCTTTTCAATGAAATGAAACGCGAAGGCTTTTTGCGTTTTCTCGAAAGAAAAAAAATAAATTGTTGAACTTTTGCTTTCCAATGAGTTGACCAACAGTGGCAAGAAAAATGATCTAGAGTTGCCAAAGAGAAATTAGCATGCCAACAAAAATCCTACTACCAACCAAAGACCAAAATTTTTGTCATGACAAAAAATTCGTAATTTGGGATTTGGCCACCATCCAAGCATATCCATATATCTGCCATCCATACCACAGGAACAGAAGTTAAACCACGCACTGGATGACCCTTCAAACGAATTTAGCTACTGTATAGTAAAAATAAACAAATGTCCTATCACCTTGATTCCATCGCAGAAATGCAATAATTTCCCCTTCCCATCATCCTGTTGTCAGAATTTCATCAGTTAGTATGGTCTTTCTAATCAAAGAAAGGATCTGATTGTAGATACACTCCACAAAAATTTATGTGGGAACTAAATACCTGAAATTTTGAAGCTTTGTGTGCAGAACTCACCCTGAACCCTTAAATGTTGGAGCAGGTGAAGTGTTCCCAATTGGAGTGTACTTCCAAGCCTCGAAGTGTTCCCAATCGGAGTTCTTGTGTCCACCATTGTTTAACACCATAGCAACTGATATAATGGTGGTCTTACAAATGTCATACAAGCTAGGATATACTCATGTGAAAAATTGAGACATGTTGGATGCATTATTAGGGACTTGATTCATTGTCATGTTTAAGTTTTTGTATCTGTACTTAGGGTCACAGTGTTTACATGATTATTCTCGAAAAGAATTGTTTACATGATTACCTGAGTTAAAGGATGTATCTGGCGGACCTTCCGGGATCCGATCGGTTTTCGTGTTGGTTGGTGTGGTGTCATGTCAGTATCTTCTGATCTACAGTCTTCAGCATTGGCGATGGTTGATGCTGTGGTGTGCTGGTCCTTTGGGGCCTTAGCACGACAACTTTACTACGACAAGCTTTGCTCGGCTCCGGTGATGGAGGGGCGAGGACGGCGGCGTGCCTTCGGCTCGTGCTAGTGTCCGAGTACCTATTTGTATTTTCTATTAATTTTCAGGTTTTTTGTTGTACTGTTGATGATTATTGATAGATCGGTGGAAATTTCGCAAAAATATGATGGGCTGATATGCTCTACATGTTCTAAGTGAAAATACATGGTGGATTATGTATCTCTATGATGTGCGACTTGCATCAGTGTTGGATGTAGGAATGCTTTTAGTTATAGCATGTACAATTTGTTTGTTGAATTGATGACAAATTTCATCTTTTTTCTAGCATTGATGGTTGGAATAAAAAAATTAAGTTGCACAGTGAATTAATTACCTTCATTTTATCCGTTACAGGTTGGAACGATTACGCTGATAGCACTGACTGGCCTGCTGATCTTCATGTCATTCCTGCTGGTTGCAACCGCTAATGCCATCGTTGTTTCAGTCCTTATGTCCTTGGCGGCTGCTGGAGGATTCTTGGCTCTATTCTTTGCTTGCTTAGTTGCAGTGTATGTCGGAGCAGTATCAGTTGCTATATTCGTCATTTCGGCCACGGTTATCTCGGCAATTGTTGCAGTCATGATTGCTACTGGTACACCATCTCCCTGTCTCTTTGTTTACCCTAAATTAAATTAATTTACTTAATGTTTCAATGCTTTTATATTGGTATGAAACTTTTAGAGCCATAAAAGTCATTAGTTAGTTAGCAAATTAAGTGGCTTTTCTTATGCTATCCTGCAAATTATTCCGACAGTCCTTACAGCCATACTAGTTTTCCTTCGAATAGCCACCTGGTGCATGACCATTATGAAGGGTATGCGTAGGACCAGTGAATCTCCCTTTGACCAGGCTGGTCCTTTTCTGTATATACTTGCTTGCGATGTTTTCAACGATCTTGTCATGGCAAAGCGAGTGAGCTAAGTATCTGGAGGTATCCTGTATCTTTAGTGATTTAATCATATATGAGGGATGGTTAGGTGATAAGTATTCTTCCCGTAAATAAGTGGCTGCTGTCCCAACTGCTAATGTAGCTTAACACATAGAAAAACAATTATTTCTCTTTGAGTCTGGGCTATCTTGATTTCATAATGGTTTATCACTTTGCCTATTTGCTTGCCTTTGCGTGCAGTAGAATCATTTGCCTTAACCTGTATTTGTGGAATTAAAATGAACTGGATGTTATGCATCAGCGGCATCATCTTGTAACATTAATTTATGATAATGGATTCACTTAGTTTACTCCATGTACTTTGGAAGGTAACTTAGAATAGAGATAGCAAGAATTTTTTTTATTATGTTGTTTAAATTTTGGCGAATCGTTGTACAGACTGGTGTGTTCTTTGACTCGTTTTTTCTTGGTAGAGGCATCATAATTAATCCTTAAAACTTGGGAGTGATTTACAAGTTTTAGGTCTTAAAATCAGCATCTCCACGGAACTTTATGAAAGTCCGAGATGCGGTTGGCCAATATGCTGTTAAGTTATTTTCCTTTTCTAGCTGGATTGCTAGTCACCATTCATCGGGGCACCATTCCGCACATTTTTCTGGTGAATAGACCAAAGATACGCATAAAGACGGGTCGACTGAGATAAGGGGGAATAAAGTGGTTCAAGAAAGGGTACTACTTTAGCAAAAATAGCGATGTTGGTAACGAAATAGTTGGAAAATTGTGCAGATATTGATGCTCCATATCTTGAAAAGTGATGCTTCATATCTTGAGAAGGAACGTAGAACAACTGTGTTGATTGATTCCATAGGAATAATAATAGTAATAATTTATTTTGGGTAATTTTACATGTGCTAACGTCGTGAAACTTGATGCAGGTTGGATTGGATTCTTTTGGACGATATGGTTTGCTGCAAGGAAGAGCATGGACCTTACCAAGCACTCCATCGGCATGACAACTTCGGCTATGCAATCATATTCAGCTTCTCGGCATGTGAGAGAGAAGCCCGCAGAATGAGATGGCCATTTGCTGCTGCATGCTGTAGTTGCATCCAGGCCGAGCTGCCGTGTTTATGTACTTCCTGAAGCTATGCTCTTTGTGAATTAAGGCTTGCGTAGTATAGATCTTCAAGGGTAGGGTACATGCGACCGTTTCCTGTATATTGGTCCAATAAGCCAAGCTGTGGGATGTTATGTGATCTTCTGGACAGTGAGATAGCCGATGTTGGCCGTTGAGTATGGGAATAAGATGTGATGGTGTGCTATAAAATATACATGTAAGTCATGATTGAGATTGCTAGTACAGAAATGCATAGAAGATGACTGAGATTGCCAGCCGAGGGGTACATTCACAGCATTAGGCCATTCCGAGAGACAGTAACTAATGACAACTTTTCGTGTGCGAAAATAACCATAAGAAACAGGTATGTATACAAACATTCCAATCACAGTGATCGCAGGAACCAGTTTAGGAAGCAGAGCGTTCAAAGAGAAAAGTTTAGGAAGCAGAGATGTGACGACTGACGAGGTCCTAATAACGGTCTCGGCCGACGAGCGAGAGGAGGAAGGTCCGGTAGTTGCCCGACGTCTCGGCGTGGACGGCATCGGCCAGCGACCGCTTGTACTTCTTGTGGTACTCCGCCTTGATGTACTGCATGTCGATCTCCGTCCTGGTCACCACCACCCGTATCAGCGCCGTGTCGCTGGTGCCCAGCCCCTTCATGGCCTTGTGCAGCACCTTGGCGAAGTACCCCGCCGGGCTCTGGGCGCACCTGAGGATGGTCAGCAGCCCGAACTCGAAGTTCCCTGACGTCTCGCTCTTCACAGCCTGCGACACACAAACGAAACGACGACGATCTCTTCTTAGGCGTGATTTGATTTTGCTTAGGGAAGGTAAGATTGATTATGAGAGTACCTTCTCCAGGGACTGGGCGAACATATGCTGGTAGGCGGCGGCGACGGACGCCATGTGCGCCCAGCTGCGCTCGCTGAAGATGCGGATGAATGTCCGCTCGTCGGTGCCCAGCCTCTTCTCCCCAGCTCTGTGCAACTCCCTCGCGTCGGACGCTGCCGCCGAAGGATCGACCTCCGGGCCCTCGTAGCGCGGGATACCCACGTACGCAAGCAAAAGCTGCAGGCAACAAGAACAGTGGGGAAGAGCTGACATTGATTATAGGTTCAAATGCACTAGCAGAACCGATAAACGAAGGAGGACCTTCTGGTGATCGCCGAAGGTGCGTTCGGTGATGTCATGCTCGAGGTAGCAACCGAACTTGGCACGGTAGGCCTGCTTCATGATCTGCAGCTGCGACGGCGTCCTGGAGCAGATCACCTCGGTGGCGGCCCTCAGGTCGGTGATCTCCCCGTTGAGGGCCTGGTTCAGTATGGTCGCGTCGCGGCCCGCGGGATCCAGGATCCAAAGCAGCATTGCCTTCTGCAGGGCAAGCAGAGTCGAGTTATCATCATCATTCTACCTAAGTTTCAAGACACACAACTATCAGCATATGGTATTTTGCACGCATGCCTTGTGGTTTCCGGTGAGCTCGGTCGACAGGCGGTGGTAGAGATCCTGGCGGTACAGTGCACGGTACTCCTGCATGAGGAGCGCGCGGTGGGTGCAGTCGCGGTGAGCGAGTATGTTGGTTACCGTCGTGGTGTCGCAACCAAACCCTGCAACACATTCACAGGAAGAACGGAAACATTCATGATTTGGGTGCCAAGCTTCACCACGGCTTCAATCTGTTTGTGTAATTACCTTTGAATGCCCTGTGGAGGGCAATGGCGTCGTTACGCGGGGACGTCAGCACCGGAGGCACGCTTAGGCTCGCCATGGAGCACAACCTCGCCTTTTTCTTCTACTTCTTAGTTTGTATAGGATAATTCTGCCGTTCGGTGAGCTATATTATGATTTTGACTCTTGCTGGTGCTGCGTACGGGGGCATTTTAAAGGGAGAAAGAAATGCCCGGAGAATCGAGCAACGCCGTGAGCCGTGAGCAGATGGTACACTGCGTCTGATCGACGCGGGCGCGCGTGGCCGGAGATCCCCACTATCGCGGGAAAGACGAAGAAATATGCCTCCGATTGTGCAACTCATCACCATTAGCATGAGTAAAAAACCAAATCTGACGGTTTGGAAGAGATATTTTTCTAGTTGCAATTTCACTTGCAACTGAAAAAAGCCCAACTTGCAACTAAAAATATGCTGCTACCCATCTTGCAAATAAACTGCACGAATGACAATATAAATCTAATGGTGTAGGACTCGACTGTAGCTAGCAAAATCGTTTGATAAAAGGCTATAAAGCCCGACTTTAAATTAATAAATCTAACAGAACAAATCAATACAATGTGTCGTTGAGGACATCTTACAATGATCATACCTATACAACTTTGAGCACCTTTCCCTTGACAACGAAGCGTCGCAAATAAGGAGGAATGCTTGCTGGGCGGGCAAAGTTGCCAGGCTAGATCCCACCCTAGAGCTCGGGCTCACCTCCCAAACGATGCACACCGTGGAGGTACACTACACCAACGCCGACAGCGCCATCGGGAAAAGCAAAGGGAACAAGACTCGTAACATCAATGGGGGCACCACAACAGTTGGAACAAGCTTGCATGCATGGAAGGCGAATGCATGAGAAGAAAGATCAATGCCTTAGAAATATGTCGATAACAGTAAGGGTACATTGCCCCTATGTGTGGTTTTGGTAATTAGTGACAACCCATATGGACTAATGTTTTCTTTGAGTTTATATGAAGGAATATTCCATAGGTACTACTTGTATTCCATGTGTTGGATTCAAGTATGGATGCCATGAAATAAAGATATACCTTGTGTATTGACATCAAGATCATTGATTTGAAGATATATATGTGATATGATCAAGAAGAAGAAATGAAGATGTAGTTCTTACATGGAACTCAATATTAGCCATGCTCTATCTTATGTGATAAGCAATGAATGATCAAAACCTTAAGTGCTTGATTTCAAGTGAAGAATTCAAGTTATGGCTCTAAGTCGTGTCATGATAGTCTCATGAGTTGAGCTATGGTTGACTAAGATTTAGAGCATGCAAACAAATGAAGAATTCTTTATACACCTCAAGATAGTATGATAGAGCATGAGAAGATACAAGGTTTACCAATACAAAGAGTGGAGAATAGATTCAAGATTGGTCAACACATGAAGTATGAAGAATGTGCCACGAGAAGTCATGTGGTATGGTAGGCCGTGTCAATTATGTTTTATGAACTAACCCATCATATATGTTCCCTTGTGTTGTCTATGTGGGTTAGGTATCTTTCCATGGGCACACATCAAAAGTGAGATTTCATATAGCCCATGAGAGGATGACGTCAAGTGGTGATCGTCATCAAGGTTGAGTTGGGCAAGTTCAAGTTGAGCATCTCAAGAGGATCATATGCTTGAAGCTTGCCGTCCATTTGGTGATAATGGACATGTGAAGATGTGCATCAATGAAGCTTTCCCATCATGGTGTATGGGGGAGCATTTGCGAGTCTTCACGAAACAACAATGATGAAGTGAGGCATTCCGGCTTGAGTGGAGCTTGAAGAGTGATCGTCAAGATCAAGCGGGATGCACAAGGCAAAGATATAGCCTTGCTAGGTTTTCCTTTTACCGGTCTCAAGGTGGTTGTTGGGAGACCGGATTATAGGATAGATAGCCGCACTATCAAGAGGGGCTTTCGGTTGGGTACCTTGATCACATCGTACGTATTAGGGAGCTCAACCCTTTGCATACTTTCATATTCCTATTACTTCTTGGTGTTTCTCTGTGAGAGGTTCTTGACCTTGTTGCTAGCTTTACAACAAGCCCAAGTTCATCGAAAACGGAATCCACATGCATCTTCTATTATGTCTTCGAGTTTGGACGTCTTCACCATTTCTTGACGGTGGGAGACTCCCTCTCTAAAATCATCTAAAATATTCTGTGAAGAGTCTCCATATTTCCAACAAAATTGGTTTCATCTCAATCGGAGTCCGGACACAAAAGTTATCACAGTTTTTGTATAACATGTTTTCCTGCTGGCCCGGTACCTCGCCCGGCGTGACCGGCCGTCCCACCGGATGGCCCGGTTCCAACCGGCCCCTGGACCAGTGCACACCGGGCACCATCCAGGGGAGTTTTCCCCATGGTCCGGCATGCCCGGTTCCAACCGTATGGTCCGGCCGGTGGTCCGGTCTGTGGCCCGGTTGACCGGTTCCCTTGACCGATGAGCTGATCACTTCCCCAACAGTTAGATTTTGGCTTGGGCTATAAATAGGCCCTCTTCCACCTTGGGTTGGACAAGTTCTTACACTCTCTCTCCTCCATTGTTGACTTTGAAGAACTTTCCCTATCTCTTGATTCCTCCCATGATTCTTGCTCATTCTCGAGGGATCTAAGAAAGGAGATCTAGATCTACAATCCCCACCAATCTTTTTCTCCTCTAAGTGAGGGGAACTCTTTGGATCTAGATCTTGGAGTCATTTGTTGATTTCCTCTTTGTTCTTCCTCTCTAATCTCATCCTAGCAATTGTTGCTTTGGTGGGATTTGAGTGTGAAGGATTTGAACACCTCTAGTGTTCTTGCTTTGCATCATTGCATAGTGTTGAGCTCTCCACCACGATTAGTTCGAGTGAGAGACCGTGAGCTTATTACTCTTGGAGGGAGACCTCCTAGTTGACTTGGCGGTTGGTGCTCCGGTGATCTCTTCAAGGAAGATTGTGAAGAGGCCCGGGCTTCTCCTTCGTGGAGCTTGTGAAGTGGTTTTGGAGCTTGCCATCTCCGGAGTGGAGGAAAAGCTAACCATAAGGAAAGGGTCATTATCCTTCATGGGTTGGCGGAGAATAGGGTGAGCCTTCGTGGCGTTGGAGAATCCTTTGTGGGACCTCCACCCCTCCAAACGCGACATACCTTCTTGCAAAGGAAGGGAACACGGGAATACATCCTCGTCTCCGTGTGCCTCGGTTATTTCTATACCCGAGCTTTCTTTCCTTGTGATAGCCATCGTGTTTGAAGTACATTTATCTTGCTATCACTTGTGCTACATATATCTTGTGCTTATATTGCTTAGCTCTAGTTGTTGTTGTTGCACTTAGGTGAGCCTAGCATATTTAGGATTTGTGCTTGTAAAATAAACGTTAGTTTAATTCCACATTTTTACAAGCCAAATCTGTAAGAGTTTTTAAAACGTATATTCACCCCCCTCTAGGCGACATCTCGTCCTTTCAAGAACGAAGGGGAGAATCTCATCATCAGAAAACCACGCGGAGGCTGCAAACCATGGCAACGGTCCAACCCATGTTGTTGGGCCACCCTAGGGCTTAGGCGCACCAACAAGTGATACACACCGCCGAGGCACACACTACACAAACAAACGATGCACACCCTAGATTTGCTTGCAAAGCGTTCGGCGCATACATGCTAGTCAATAAATGATGGATGACCTTACGTGATCTTTGAACTCCTCATAGAATTAACTTAAGATTGCTCATAAATCATGTCTCACTTCATCGGCTAGTCGAGAACCGATAGAATATTTGCTAGGTGACCTCTGCCCTTCTCAGTGGACCGAGTCTAGTTTGCCACGGGTGTTTCGTTCAGAAAATATGGCCAGTCAATAGAAGACGGACAACTTTAGGGTCATCTATGCCTCCTCACAGGAACAATTCGGGAATGCTCGCTAGAATTCCAGCCGATCCATCAAAGGATCATCTAGTCATTCACCGACTAAATGGTCGTGGGTTTTCCTCCTGCCCAATTTGAAAGGACGGATTTTTATCGTTCAAACTAATGGTACAAGCATTGTTTGGTACGTGAGTCCTTCACGAACTCTACTTTGACGACAGGTTTCATTCGTATGAGTGATTCGACATAAAACTTCAAGCCTACACAGAATAAGGAAATTTCCTTCGCTTCGATATCGAAGGACTGGGGAGGGGGGCTATTGTCGAGGATATGAGTCTCGAGTGGGACCAGCAAGGTCAACACTAGCATGCCCAGTTCCACGAAGGATCAAATACCATGGGCTCATATCCTAGATGGCAGCCCGAGCCAGATCGTCTTGGAGTACAAGACATGGAAGATCTCTCACCTGTGATCCTTCCGAATTCTCATGTAACCGACTCAAATTGGAACTAGTATCCATTAGTCCCTTGTAGACCCTTTGGCACATTGTAACACTAACTCTCACTGTCTATATAAGGGGGAGTAGGGGTCGTTAAACTAGTAAGATCACATTCGCTCGCAACAGATCGACCTACCATCATCTTCTACCTCCATCCACTACGCACACACGCACACACACACACCCCCTCCAACACACACACGCAAGCGCACACGCGCGCACACACATACATACACACACATGAAGTAAGGTTTTTACGGGATTTGTATGTTTGGGGCCTATCTTCGGTATGCTAGCATTCCAATCTACAAGTGTGGCCCCTCCGAACAAAATATACCGTTGTATAATGCCTCAACAACATGATTGTGTTGACTAGTGAGGAAATGTATAGACGATGGAACATCAGCATCACGGGTACATATAACCAATTAACACCATATGCCACACGGCGTGTTTTTTTCTCTCATAGGGTTTCAAGTGAAGGCGATCAGGAGGCGTTATGTCTCCCCTCAGCCACTGGCACCAAAATCGTTGGTTCCCCTGCCCTTCGTCGACCGATCTAGCTAGGCGATGGGGAACATCGGATTAGATGCTCAGTCCCCGTAGGATCCTCGAGTTCCGTACCTATAGTGTAGGGGCATTGGCAACGATGAGAATAAAGGAAAACCAGCCAACTCTAGACCGATGTTCTTCCCTAGAGAAGCGTCGACTAGCTGGAGTTTGGAGTTGATTGTCGGGCATTTAGTTGGCATGGTAAGCCTCTGTCTATGGCAATGCCATGTGGAGGAAATGATGTCACAGCATATTGATGTCCTTAAGTTCCGCCTCCGCCTGATGAAGCTTAGCCAGATACATCTCTATCAGGGAACTTAAGAGTTTTCAGTCCTCCATCTCTATCTGGACGAATTTGGGATTATCTTCGGCCCACTCGGCACTAGCTTCCCTTGAAAGGAGATGTATCACGATCGTTGTCACCGAAATCTTCTGATCCGTTCTCTCGGGATCATGGTCCCTAGCATGTTATGTTCTACGTCGACGAATTCTTGGCTGCTGCGTCAAGAAGCGTTTGAGTTCTTCATTTTTTCAACACGAATCTTGCTACGTTGGAGGCCTAGAGGCGGCATCAAGTTTTGCTCATGTCGTGTTGTAGAGGGATGCAATTGAAAGATTGTGCTCAAGTTTCCAAGGACTTGTGTTTTATATCTCTTTTTTGTAAGGATGTTCTCATAAGGGTTTCAGAGATAATAGGTGACCTTATGCCTTTTCCACAGTTACTTTTAACACCATATGTCATTCCAAGGGGAAACAAATATGTACACAAACACTGATTTAAAAAAAAATGTACACGAACATTCCAAAATCCAAACACACGCATCTATCAACCATAGGCCATAGCGGACCAGGAAGGCGGAAGCATAGCCACTCAGCCGAGCCACGGCACCATACTGGTGTGATTCTAATAACGGTCTCGGCCGACAAGCGAGAGGAGGAAGGTCCGGTAGTTGCCTGAGGTCTCGGAGTGGATGGCGTCGGCCAGCGACCTCTTGTACTTCTTGTGGTACTCCGCCTTGATGTACTGCATGTCGATCTCCGTCCTGGTCACCACCACCCGTATCAGCGCCGTGTCGCTGGTGCCCAGCCCTTTCATGGCCTTGTGCAGCACCTTGGCGAAGTACCCCGCCGGGCTCTGGGCGCACCTGAGGATGGTCAGCAGCCCGAACTCGAAGTTCCCTGACGTCTCGCTCTTTACAGCCTACGACAGACGACAGATAGATGAAATTTTGATTTACGCGTAGGGAAGACGGAACACGAGAGCAAATTAACATCGGAACATATTAGTCACCTTCTCGAGGGAGCGGGTGAACATGTGCTGGTAGGCGGCGGCGACGGACGCCATGTGCGCCCAGCTGCGCTCGCTGAAGATGCGGATGAAGGTCCGCTCGTTGGTGCCCAGCCTCCTCTCGCCGGCTCTGTACAGCTCCCTCGCGTCGTACGCCGCCGCCGAAGGATCCACCTGCGGGCCTTCGTAGCGTGGGACTCCCAGGTACGCCAGCAAGAGCTGCAGGCACGCGTCAAGAACACATGGAAAATGTTGAGATTAATTGTAGATTGAAATACAGTAGTAGGAAAAGTTTGCAAAACCGACGAAATCTACCTTCTGATGATCGCCGTAGGTGCGTTCGGTGATGTCGTGCTCGAGGTAGCAGCCGAAGAGCGCGCGGTAGGTCTGCTTCATGACCAGCAGCTGCGACGGCGTCCTGGAGCAGATCACCTCGGTGGCGCCCCTCAGGTCGGTGATCTCGCTGTTGAGGGCCTGGTTCAGAATGGTGGCGTCGCGTCCGACGGGGTCCAGCACCCACAGCAGCATCGCCTTCTTGTGGTGCCCGGTGAGCTCCGTCGACAGGCGGTGGTAGAGGTCCTGCCGGTACAGCGCCCGGTACTCCTGCATGATGAGCGCGCGCTGCGTGGAGTCGCGGTGCGCCAGGATGCTGATCACCGTCGTGCTGTCGCAGCCGAACCCTCTGAAGGCCCTGTGGAGGGCGATGGCGTCGTTGCGCGGGGACGTGAGCACCGGAGGCACGCTCAGGCTCGCCATGGATCGAGACCTCTCCGAGCTTCTAATTTTTCTCTTCTCTCAGATGGCCGTTAATTTCTACCCCTGTCTCGGCCGCGTGTGAGTCTGCCGCTTGTGCTGGCGTTGCGTACTGGCCGGGGGTTTTAAAGGAAGGAAGAAACGCCCGGAGAATCAATCGATCAATCACCGCCGTGGGCAGATAGTACACCGCGTCCGATCGACGCGGTCGCGTGGCCGGCGACCCCCACCACTATCGCCGGGAAAGGCAAAGGGAAATATGCCTCCTCATCGTCGTCATCGACCCAGTGAGGATCAATCGCCTTGCGCCGCGCGCCTTTCGGCCATACCAGATGGGCCATACAGATCAAAATGTGGCATCCCTGCTGGGTGATGTGGCACGCCAGCCAACACGCCCGTGGTCGGCTGCTAAGTTTTTCCTACCTGCAGGACAAGGAGGTACGGGGAGAAACATCCATCTTCCTCCCTCCGTATGTAAATAAATGTACATTTTCCTTTCACTTTTGTTGTTTATCACTCGGTTGTTTTTCAATTCGTCATCACTCGAATTTTGTAGTGTGTAATTTTTCACCCGGCAAAGTCCTGTTTTTGGCTCACCCATAGTTGACCGGTGCGTGTACGGTTTTTTTCTTTTCCCTGGTTTTTTTTTTGTTTCCACCGGTTTTTTCGTTCGGGAGGTCCACACACTGGCTTCAACGGGCTGTTCCACATTTCGACCCAAATCCCCCGCTGCGTGTCCAAGAAGAGGCGGGGAAGGGGAGAGAGAGCGGCGCCGTTGTCGGAGACGAGACCGTCCTGCGCGGTCGAGCCCGTCCGCCCGTGCGCCCTTCCGCAGCCTGCGTGTGGGAGTGGGGGCTGGGGGGCA
The DNA here is from genome assembly GCA_030979885.1 of Lolium multiflorum. Taxonomy (NCBI): domain Eukaryota; kingdom Viridiplantae; phylum Streptophyta; class Magnoliopsida; order Poales; family Poaceae; genus Lolium; species Lolium multiflorum. The sequence continues at coordinate 58,456 of JAUUTY010000406.1, forward strand.
TCGGGCCTGGGGCGGCATCTCCATTGTTCTTCGTCGAGCTCGTCCCCAAGGTAAGCGACGACCCAAATCCCTCGCTGTTGCTGGTCGTCAACGACGACTTCCATGAGTGGTAGGCGACCTGCGTGTAGGATTTCTAGTCGTCTATGTGTTTGGTGATGTGGGTGGCGAGGTTTTCGTCGGCGGATTTTTTTCGTGGATCTGTTGATTTGTTGCATGACGAGGCCATTTTCAGTAACAGGAATCGGAGATAGTGTGGCGGTTTCACGTGGATGCTTCATGTCCACTTGCTCTGTAGATTTTGCTCTGCAGATTTTTGCTCTGTAAATTTTGCTCTGTAGTTTTGGGTGTTCATATATGTTCCCGTGGATGCTTCCCGTGGATGCTTATGTGTATGTGTTTAGGAAGTAATTTGGTAGAATGAAGCAGTCCCATATTGGTGGAATTTTTTTAGAGTGTTTTTCCTTCCCGTGGATGCATAGTACCTTGGCTTCTGGCTTTTTTGATGATTGATGATGAAGAAGATACTACTTGTAGTTTGTGCTCTGCTTGATTATTATGCGTGAATGAATATATTCTTTGTGTTTCACTGTGTTTAGTGTTAGTTTTTCATCTCTAAAGCATATACCAGAGGGGTGCACAAATAATGAGTACACATGTTCTTACTGTCTTTTTCTGAACGAATTAAACCAGTAAATGATGAGTAAACTTGTACTTCTTTTTGTATATGCAATGTATGTATAGAGGTATATTGTATATACACATTGCTTTGTAGGGAAGTATTCTATGGGGGGTGGCTTTTGGAATAATTTTGTTATCTGTAGATAAATCCTTTTTGCAAGCATGATTTTACTGTATTTTCTACAATATGGAGAGATGCAAATTTCTCAATATCCAGGGGGTATGTAGATGTATATGTTTTGTGTGTCGTCTTTTTTGCTCCCTGTTGTGTTTGTACCTTAGCGTGGTGGAAGTGGGGGTGTCGCCTTTTTGATTCCGTTGTTTATACAGGGACGCGACGTTGGCCTACCGACTGACATAATAATCAACAAAACCAACGGTACAACATTATAGCTTTTCCTTGCAAGTTCCCTGATGTTGCCATATCACTGGTTGTTCTTATTTTTGAGTTGACTGATGTCTCAGCCGTGTGTGGTGAGAACCGAAAGTTTGCGTCCATTTCTCCCCTGGAAAATAGAGTTCTCTTTGTGTGCTTAGACCATAAAAATTTACATCGAGGTGTTAGTCTGATAGTTTTGATTAGAGTCTATTTCGAGGTGCCAAGATGCTCGCATGGAAAACTGAATTTTCTGTGCTTATGAAATTTATTCAAGACTTGATATCACTGTAAGTCTCTTAGCTTTTAGTTTGAGTGCTGCATTGAGCACTACTGATTTTACAATGAGCTTGGTAGCACTGGGTGGTCTTCCTCCCACTGCCCTTTTGGTGGTATTCCTCCCACTGCAGGCAGGCTGGCTTCCTCCTCTTGTTTCGGTCTGTGTGCGTGTGACATTGACAGTGTGAGCTATTTGTTTTATGGTGAAGCTTAATGATATTTTCGGAGCTGAAGCTAGCTTTGATATTCTTTCTCATCTTGGGGAAAGTGTGTGTGAGAGGGATGGCCCATATTTTCTTGCATGGACTTTTGGGTTTTATCTGGATATAAGTGTGTTCATTAGGAGTAGATGGCAATGTTTGTACTACTCACAAACAGGTTCCTAATTTTGCGAGGGTGTATCTCATGGTCCCCTAACTTCATAACACACCTGCTGTGGCCCTAACTTTTCTTAACCTTATGTTAATGTGAGTAGGGTCAGAGTGTTTTACAGTCAGACTGACCCTGACCCAGCCCGGTCGGTCCCAATAGTCCCACATCACTGATTGCTAACAGTTTATGAAAGTCTTCTTACATTTTATACTCCATTTTTTTTAGAAACCGGTTTGTGCATTTTGTATCTTAATAATTTTGATAGCGGGGTGGCTGGTTGGCACAGGGAGAAATTAATACAATTGTAGATGCATTGTATATATGAGAAAGTCCAATGTATATACAATGTAGGCTGTGTGGATGTGCCTCTCTGTTAGTATGTAAATGCAGTGGTATATGCAAGTAAATATAGTTTATATACAATCGTAGATGCAATGTATGTATTAGCAAGTACACTGTATATGCAATGCAGGGGCATCAAGCATCGGGGGGGTGTGGATTGTTATTGATTTTGTATATACTGTCTGTTTTTTATAGGTAAAATGCAGTGTATGCTAGTGTATATGTCGTAGATGCATTTTGAATATCTCCAGCTTATTTTGGGGTACGGGCGTAGGGTACGGGGCGTCGTATATGTGTATGCATTGATATGCAGTGTATATGCATTGTATATGCATTTTTCTCATCTTATATGTGTCCTTGTTGCTTCCGGTGTCGCTGCTTGTGGTGCATGAGCTGTTTGTGGTTGTTCATGTTGAAGTTGGTGTCTGTGGTGATCTCCCGACACAAAATTATCTTTTGTATATGCACTGTATATGCAGTGTATATGCATTGTATATGCATTTTCTCATCTTCATTTTCTTAGTATCAGAGAACATAGTGCCTGTTATCTTTTTCGAGAAGGGAATCAGAGTATTTTGTGAATTTGTTAGAACTAGTACGGCGCCTTCAAGATCATGTTCTTGCGTAGAGATTTGTAAGGGTGGTTTTAGCACACCTTTCGCCTGGCTTGTGGAAACCCCTTCCTGCATCGTTTCCGCCGTCTCTGTGGTATATTAACACCTGATTAGGGATCAAATCCTTGTGCTTCCGAAGCGGTGTTGCAGATTTTATAGTTTGCTGGTCGTAGGTACCATCGTCGTCGTGTTACTAGAGCTAGCTCAACAAGGCAAGGTAGCGTCTCCTTCCATGGCCAACATGTCACCCTCACCGGTTCACTTTGTAAATATCGCCCAACTTTGTTTAGATCTCCTGCCTCCCTATTTGCCATCAGTCTGCAGTGTTCCTTCTTTTCTCTCATTACTTATGATCGAGAGAGTAACCAAGTGCAATTTCATATACAGTGTATATGCATTTGTATATGCAGTGCATATGCAAAAGTTAGCACATAGTGAGATTTGCAAAAGCTACCGACATTTTTTTAGCTGTACTTTAAATGATAAAAAATTGCATACTTGTTACGGCTCCAATCGAACATGAAATTTGTATGCACGCACTATCCAGATTTTATTATTGTCATTTTCCATTAGTTATTTGACTCTAGGTCATATGTGCATCGCATATGCACTGTATATGCACTATATATGCAGTGTATATGTATTGTATATTCTTTGTTATGAATTTTCTTGGTCTGTATATGACATATATATGCAGTGCAGTCTGTTTCCTTTTCCATTCTTTCACTATCAAGAAAATTCTCAATATCCTCTACTGATAGAATTTCTTGATTATTTTCAACATTTTTTTCAGGTGTTCCATCAACAGAAGCTTCTGTATGTTCCTTGTCTGAACTTGCGCAACCTACATGAGCTAACTGTTGTACTTCAGAAGAAACATGATATGCTACAACGGATAGGTAAACAATTAATAATGAACACCCCATGAGCTAACTAGCATTTTTCCTATGCAACACAAAAAATCTCATGTTTCTGTTTATGTACTTACACCATTTGCAATTCTGATTCACCCCAAAAGATGACGGGGTCATTCCCTGGGTTCGGATACTAGAATATGGCAGTGATGTGTTTCACAAGAAACGCCTCCCGAGTGACCTGAGAGTCAAATGGAGGAACATGAAGAAGAAATCATAATCCTTACACTGACCATCTGGCACTTAATGCAGTTATTTTGCCATGCTTGACTAATCTTTTGTTCACTTATTTGAGCTAGCTCTAGTCCATCATCTTGTAAGACTGTATATAGTTCATGATGTTGGCTTCTGATCTCTGATGCTGGGTGAAATATGTAGATTGCAACCCGCTAGGGGCCCTTATTTCTCTGTTTGTTTGTTGTTGCGGTCATAAGCCCATTTTCAAAGACTGTATTCTTTTCCGGCAAATAAACAGGAGAAATATACAATTTTTGTTCGTGCATACACTATCAGGATCCCAAAGCAGATTCTTCTCATTTGAGTTTCCGTGCCCAAGGTCTCTAGTTACTTATTTTCCTGTCATTTTTTTTGGGAAAATTTGCTACATGACACCGTTATTTTATGGTATTTGCTGAAACACACTGCTCAAATGTGTCTTTGCCAAGTACCATTACAATTTTGTGGCACATTTGCCAGAACACACCACCTGGCTGAAAACGGAACGTTTTGCACGTTGTTTTCAAAACCAGTCATCCCACCAAAATTGCAAAAATTTCCATTTTTAGCCAGGTGGTGTGTTCTGACAAATGTGCCACAGAATTGTAATGGTATCCGGCAAAGACACATTTGAGCGGTGTGTTTCAGCAAATACCCAAAAATAACAGTGTCCTCTGACAAATTTTCCCTTTTTTTAGGTCTCTAGTTCAGAAAGTTCTAAAGGTAGTGTATTTTCTTTTTTTGATGGTGTGATACCAGAGAGTGCAAAGTTTAGTTCATGTCTACTTTCTAGCAGAATAATATCAGTTTAATTGATTTACCAACATGTCCACCTTTAAATACTGTTGGTTTCTTTCACAGTAAGTTAGGCATTCTTTCACAAAACAGAAACTATAAACCATGGTTTTCTCCTTATGTTCATGGAAAATATAGTTCAGGAATAATTTCCTTCAGGATGGATTACATGTTACTGATGGAGAACATGGAGAACAAACAGTATACTAGTTTCCTCATGTTAACTGGTTTTCCTAATGTTCATTGATGTCCTTGATCTATGCAGGACGAGCATATTGGATCTGCAGGATGGATTACATGTCCCTGAATTTCTTTTCAGGATGGATTTTTGAGATTTTGGATTTTTTAGCAGAATAGGTACCTGGCTTAGCTGGTTGTTGTCCAACACACATATTGGATCAGCAAGTCTGGTTTTTCCATCTCCATCATCTTCTTCCATCTGCACCGTTTAGATCTAGAGATGTTCTTCTCTTTTTTCTCCCCTATCCTGTGTTTAGAACTGGAGAGATGGGAGCGTTTTGTTTTCTGGAAGAGATGGGGGTGTGTTCTGTTTTCTGGAAGAGATGGGAGCACTACTAGAAAAAGGCCTAGCCGTAATATTGCTAACAGTGGCGCACCACTATACAGGTGCGCCACTGCTATATAGCAGTGGCGCACCTAAAAGTGGTGCTCCACTGGTAGTCAATTACCAATGGCGCACTAGTGTAGTCATGGGCCACTACTAATTGTGAAACCAGGTTATAGATTGATCTAAAGTTAGCAGTGGCGCACCAAATATAGGTGCGCCATTGCTATTTGAATAGCAATGGCGCACCTATATTTGGTGCGCCACTGTGCTGCAAACGCCAATGACGCACTAGATGTTGGTGCGCCACCGGCCACCGCACATGGATGATGGATCCACCGCAAACGTGTCCCCACCACCAGACCGCACGGCGCACGCACCACCACCAGATCCACCGCACCCACCCACCACCCCACCACCAGACTGCACCCACCCACCACGCCACCACACCACACCGCATCCACCATTTCTCTTCTCCCCTTTCTCTTCTCCCCACATCGCACTTGCTTTCTTAATCCCCTTTCTCTTCCACGTCGCGCCGCCGGCACATCTGCGGAGATCTGTGGACACTGGGTCGTGCCGCGCTACCGCGAGCACGGTGTGGCCGTGGATGGCCGCGTCGGCGTCCCACGGTCTCCGTCCCCATCTCCGCCTCGCCGCTTCTTCCGCAGGCACCGCCGGCGACCACTCCGTCGAGCGAATCCTCCGCAGGCGCCAGCCACCATGTACCGAGCCGCCTCCGGCCTCGGCGCCCTCAAGGTCAGCCGTCCCTCGCCCGAAACCCTAGCGTCACCTCACCTCCCTTACCTTCCGTTTCGCTAGATCTGATGGCTCTGTCGCGCCCATCCCGCCGCGATGCGTCCGATCCGAACGACCGGAGACTATGGTCGCCTCGCGATCTGACTTCCCCTTCTGCTTTTGCTTGCAGCGAAGCCTCCGGCCGCCAACACAGGCACGACATGAACCAGGGCAAGCTGCAACTACCTCAGGGGATCCTGGTCGTCCGCGTCTTCGTCCACCACTCCCCCACCACGCCGGATGACGGACGACGGCGTCGGCGCGCGGACGGATGTTCTTCATCACAGCGAGGAGCACAGCGGCCGGCAACACGGCGAGGAGCACAGCGGCCGGGCAGCACGGCGAGGAGCACGGCGGCCGGCTAGCGGACGGGCAGACGGCGCTGGCAGCGACGCTCTCGGACTAGATTGCTTTTTCGTTTTTGTTTACAGGTGCTTTTTGTAAATAGTGTTGTAATTTTTTTGACTACTCTGTAATAATTAATATAATTACTATGTAATAATTAATTAATCACTCTAATGTTACTACATGATGACCTGGTCTCCATATGTTTATTGTTTTGCAATTCTGGTCAATTCGCCACAATAGATCCCATACAATAGGCCCCATGTGGCTTTTTTTATTCGCTCACAAGCAATGGCGCACCGTATAGGTGTATAGTGGCGCACCCTGTAGATTTAATAGTGGCGCACCCTATAGATGTACCAGTGCGCCACTACTAATAGTTAGCAGTGGCGTGATAGTAGTGGCGCACCACTAGTGCGCCACTGATGGCAAAAACTGGTGCGCCACTGATAAGCTGTTTTCTAATAGTGGAGCGTTCTGTTGCCTTTTCTTGCCAAGCAAGAAGCTGGTCACGCGATGCAAGAGGAGTTGTTGGTTTTTTTTCTTGGTCAAAAGCTGTTTGGGAACCAACCGGTACAAGCCAAAGACGCCCACTTTTCGGCACAGGGACCACGAACTGCTGGCGGGTGTTTATTGGTGCAGGAAATTCGAGTGATGTCTAAAAAGAAAACACTCGAATGCCAAATAGATAGTCCCTTTCCTTTTTCTGAAAGTCAAATATTTTTAAAGTTGACTAGATTTTTACACGCAAATAACAACATATGTGACATGCAACTACTATACTATTGAACTATACATGTTAAAATGAGTCTAGCCATACTAATTTGGTGTCATAAATGCTGCTACTTTTTAGTCAAAGTTACTAAAGTTTGACTAAATACATGTCATAAGTCCTAACGTACACTTATTTGTAGACGGAGGAAGTATCTAATATTACCTCCTAGCTATCATCCAATAGATGTATGTTTTGCGAGAAGAAAAACTAGTGAACTACATAATTGGTCTGAAAGCTACTCAGGTCGGACTACAATTTTGGCCGTCATGGCTCTTACAACAATTTGGGCAATATTTGGGTTTAGGATTCAAAAAATATTTAATTTTTGAAAATATTCAAATTAAAAATAAATAAATAAAAAATCATTTTCACAAAAATCTACAGGGTAGATCGACACAAAGAAGCCGATGAATCCATTTGTATTGCCCCTCCAAATGGGAGCGCGGTACCAGTGTGCATGGTTGGCGTCTCCACCGTCAATCCAATTGTTGTCGCCGCACATATTGTTGCTGCCACGGCTGCACAAATCCACGGTCAGCCGCCGTTCTACCCACATAGGTGTTGCAACCACTCTATCATCTAACGGTTTTGGGTTCGCCGCACACCATGCTCAACCGAAGATCACGACAATAGAAGGGATGAGCCCGTCGCCGACGTTTTCCGAGAGGGCTTTGGCCATTGCAGTGTCCTCTAGGTATGGCATGGTGTGCAGGGGAGAGGGAGAAGGACCGAAGGGCTGGCGGCTAGGATTTCGACTGAGCTGCACTCCTAGATGTGACTCGAGGAACCAGTTCTTCGAGGCCCTATAAAAGATGTTCATAGTATATAGGAGTTATGCGGTGGTTTTTTCTTCGTATGCTTAGAAATAATGTTAATAAAAACGCAATTCTAAAAAAAATGTTCACCCAGATGAAAGAGATACATGTACTTTCGAAAAACATGCATGATACTTACAAAATGTAGGAAACGAAAAAAAAAACATGGAAATGGAAGGTTATACTAACAAACTAACGACAGTAAAAAAAACATGAAATATGAAAGCATGAAACTTAAAAGCGAAGGTAAAAATAAAATAAAATTGCAAAACTAAGGGAACAAAAACAAAAAGGTCGGAAAACACCCAAAGAAAAACCACCAAAAAAGCAAAAAAAAAAAACACACGTGCACACTTAATGGGCGAGGCCCATGCTTATGCTAGGATTGCGTGAAGGTCACCTAGCTAAGAATTCTGGGCGAAGTTGGGGCCAGGTCGGCGCTAATCGCCATCCCACACATCTCTATTGTTTTTGGGCCCGGCCTTTATAGCAAGGTTTGGTTTTTCGTCCCGTTTGTTTGCCTGATCTTTTGGGTTTCTCGGTAGTTCTTTCGATTTTCTGACTAGTCGGTCTTAAAAAATGTCTGAATACTAGTCACTGATCGGACAGGTAATAAAACGACCTAGGCGCTCTGGCGAGTAGGGTTTTCGACCTAGGCGACTAGGGTTTCCTCTTTCCGGCCAGCGATCGGCTTCGTTGGAGGCATTTGTCCCATGTTCCCGGACGATCGACGTTGTAGGCTTGCCTCCCGTGCCAGCGTTCCGGTCTCCCTGTTCCCCCAAGGTGTTGCTAGGGTTTGATCTCGGTTCGCCCTAATGGCGTCTCCGGCGTCAAGTGCGGCGAGCCAGACGGCTGAAGGATCAGGCTCAAAGAAGGATGAACGTCTTGGAGATCTCCTCTAGAGGCTGGGTATCGACGATGATGAAATTGATGATTTGGTATTCGAGGATCAAGAGGTTGTGCCCAGAGAGGGGATCAAGTGGATGGCATTGGTTAAAGTCCATATTGTTAACTTCTTTAGTCCACAAACCTTCGAGCAACATATGCGTACTGCGTGGAGTCCTGCGAAAGAGGTAAAATTCAGGCCCCTTGAGGATAATATGTTTACAGTTCAATGTTCTTGCCTAGGAGACTGGTTGAAAGTAACAAAAGGAGGTCCATGGCTATTTAGACAGAATGCTGTTACTATAGAGGAGTATGACGGCTTTGTTGATCCTGATACTGTCAACATGAATCGTTTAGCTGTATGGGTCCAGATTCACAAGTTACCAGATGGATATAGGGGTGAATCCCTGATCAAGAACCTGGCGGCTAAAAAGCTGGGTACCGCGGTTGAAGTGGATTCAAGTCCTCATGGTCTGGGCAATTTTATTCGAGTGAAGGTTAAGCTGGATATACGAAAACCAATTGGTCGCTTTGTGACCATATCTAGGGAAGGCCAACGGGAATTCTTAAAAGTTCAGTATGAAAAAATGCCGAGGTTCTGCGGGGCTTGCGGATTGGTCGGTCACACACATTTGGAATGCGGCTCTGGTGAGCATGATGAAAATTCTCTAAAGTGGGGCAATTACCTCAAGGCGGAGAGAGAAACTTGGCATGGCCGGTTTGCTTTTGGTGGTAACCGTGGAGGAGCTAGAGGTAGCCGTGGCCGTAATTTCTTTGGGCGTGGCTCTGTTGAATCTTTTGGCCGGGGAGCTGGTCCTAGCCAACGTGATCGCATGCAGGGTAGTGTCATACCACAACCTGGGCGAGGTGTTGCTGCTCCTGCTGGCATTGCTTGGCACCATAATGCAGTAGCTGTTATTAACGACACCTCGTTGGATGACTCTTTGAAGGACACGGCATCCAGTCCGGTTAAGCAGAATGACATTGAAATTTCTGAACAAACAACTAATGATCTCAATGCCAAGAGACAGTTGGAATTCCCAACAGAAACTACTGATGCAGATATTCCTGAGAAGGTTGTTGCAAGAGATGGTTCGGAAGCTATGGTGACAGATGAGATGGCTGTCCCTATTGATGTCATTGGAAACAAGTCGGAGAATAACAGAAAGAAACGCTCAAAGAAGGATGGAGCTGACACCCCTTCACTCGGATCGGCGGGTTCCCTGGAGGAGCCTGCCCGGTCGCAATGAAAATCTTATCTCTGAAATGTCAGGTTATGGGAATGACCCGACAGTTCGTTCGCTTTCGGACCTTCGAAGGCGTTATAATCTTGACATTATTTTTCTTTCTGAGACACACTTGGATGATTACCCAGCTGAATGCTTAAGACGCCGTTTACAGATGGACTCTAAGATTGTTAATCCTAGTTCTTCGAGAAGTGGTGGAGTCTTGCTGTTTTGGAAGAGGGAAATCACAGTTCAACAAATTTTTTCTGGCCCCAAATATATTGATGTTAAAATCATTGAATCCCCACAGAGAGTTTGGAGACTGACAGGTATATATGGTGAGCCTCGATGGGATGATAAGTACAAGACTTGGGACAGATTGAGAGTTCTTAATGGCAATCACAATCTTTCGTGGGTTGTAATTGGTGACTTCAACGAAATAGCTTTCTCTCACGAAAAAGATGGTAGAAACCCAAGACCGGCTACTTTCATGCAAGCTTTTCGGGACGTTCTTGATGATTGTAACCTCCATGATCTTGGGTTCGTGGGAGATAGCTACACCTGGAAACGGGGTCGTATCCGTGAAAGACTAGATCACGCTGTAGCTAATAATGCTTGGAATCTGCTACACCCTTGGGCTTTGGTGCAACACCTGAGTTATATCCGTTCTGATCACCACCCAATCTTACTAGATATTGAGGCTCATCAGGTTCAGTTGAATAATCACAAGGGACCTCGTACGTTCGAGGCGAAGTGACTTCGGGAGCCTTAGTTCCGTGAAGTTGTTGAGGTACATGCAATCATGCATGCATGGAATGACTCTGTGTTGAAACAACCGAAGAAGAAAATCCGCCAAGCCCAACGTGAACTGGAGAAGGCTATGACGGGGCAGATTACAGATGAGAGCGAGGCAAGAGCGAAGTAAATGGCGAATCTGATTGAGCTCCTACTCGAACAGGAAGAGATTTATTGGTCGCAGCGATCAAGAGCCAATTGGATCCAGCATGGGGACAGAAATACTTCCTTCTTTCACAATTTTGCATCCTCCAGACGTAAGAAAAACTTCATTCAGAAACTCAAGGATGATAATGATCAATGGGTAGAAGGTATGGATGATCTAAAAACTTTTGTCATTAATTACTTTGCTAATCTGTTTTCGTCTGAAGTGCATGAAACAGACCCGGCTGTCCTGGACAAAATCCAACCACGAGTTACGGAGATTATGAATGAGAAGCTATGCTCGCCTTTCACAGCGGAAGATGTAAATAAGGCGGTTTTAGCATTGGAGATTATAAATCTCCTGGCCCTGACGGTCTCCATGCGGTTTTCTACAAAAAGAAAATTGGGGTTTTTTTTGTGAAGAGATTACTGATGAAATTTTGCATGCTCTGGACAGATTCCGAAGGGTGGAATGATACCACAGTGGTTCTCATCCCCAAGTTGGAGCACCCGGAACTTATTACTCAATTCCGCCCAATTAGCCTCTGCAATGTCATATACAAGATTATTTCTAAGATGCTGGCCCTGCGTTTGAAAGAGATTCTTCCTGATATAATATCTCCTATGGAAAATGCTTTTGTTCCAGGCCGCCTTATTACTGATAATGTCCTAGTGGCATACGAGAGTATTCATACTATAAAAAATAAGAGGTCATGTACTAATGGAATTTGTGCGGTTAAACTTGATATGCATAAAGCTTATGATAGAGTTGAGTGGATTTTTCTGGAGAATATGATGAGAAAGTTAGGCTTTTCTGAAAGATGGATCTCGATTATGATGGCTTGCGTTCGATCTGTAAGATACCAAATAAGATTCAATTCTGATGAAACAGACATGTTTGTTCCTACAAGAGGGCTACGTCAAGGGGATCCCCTATCTCCTTATTTGTTCCTGCTATGTGTGGAGGGATTATCCAGTCTCCTGTTGTATGAAGAAGAAGTTGGTGGCATCGATGGGGTAAGAATATGCAGAAATGCAGCATCAGTTTCACACCTTTTATTTGCTGACGATTCTCTAATCCTCATGAAGGCAGACATGAACAATGCAACTTCCTTGCAACAAGCGTTGGATACTTACTGTGCAAATTCAGGTCAATTGGTGAGTTTGGCTAAATCAAGTATATTTTTTCTCCGAATACTAATGCACTCTTGAGAGCAGAAATATGTGAAGCTCTTCATATTGATACGGGGGGCTTATCTGATAAATATCTGGGACTGCCGGCTTTGGTAGGAGCGGAAAGAAGTGACTGTTTTGAGCACCTTATTGAGAGAATTATTCAGATGATTAATGGATGGAAGGAGAACACTACAAGAGATGGGGGATTTGTTGACGAAAACCCTGGTGACAAAAATGCATACCGTCAAGGATGTGTCCTTATAGGTGACGAATTCATCTTTCGTCAAGCATTTAAGGTAATGCTTGACGGTATGATTTTTCGTCAACAAAAAATCGTCACCCATTACCCAAGCGGGAAGGGCTTCCATCGTGTCTGTTAATAGGTGACGAAATCAAAGATCGTGGTGACGAAATAATACTAAGTTACTTTATTAAATGTTATTAGTTTTATATATCATGCGTGACCCACTTGTCAGGAACATATTTAATTAAGTAAAAATTGTGGTTTGGAAGAATCGAACCAGGGCTTTGGCGTGACCGACGCGGAGTCTTACCGCTAAGGTAGATATGGAATTTTGATCTGGATCCGTAACTTGTCTATTCTACATATTTATTTCAATGGTGTGATCTAGATGTTACGACATAATAATTCCCTTATTAATATTTATGTCGGCCGAGGGTGCCTCGTTTAAGTCGCGCCGCTAGCAGACACGGCCTATATAGGTGATCTTGCTAACAGTCGAATCGACTAGGGTTCTCGTCGAGGTGAGAAGAATTCCGTGAAGGCTCCATTGTGGTGGCGGCGAGACGCATCATCGGTGAGTTCTCCTGATTGTTCGTTAGGTCTAGATTTTTTAATCAGTTGTCAAGATCTGTTCTGAAGAACGTTGGCATGTTCTTAACTGAATTGTAGGCAATGGATCGAAGTTGGATAACTGATGGCACCAAGAAGTTCACAACAAAGTACGTGGCAGGTGTTAGGGATTTCATCAAGTTTGCGCAAGACCACTTGGACAATACAGATGAACCAATCTTGTGCCCTTGCAAGGACTGCCTAAATCTGATACGTCAGGATATAAAAACAGTCGAGGATCACTGCAATTGTTCAGGTATGTCCATGACGTATACAAGATGGACTAGACATGGGGAAGATTTTAGTGATGACGAAGGGCGGGATAGAGACGACGATGGTGCGTATGATAGTGACAACGATGAAGAGGAAGACAATGGTGATTGTTATGTTGATGATTCGTCTAGTATGATCGATGAACTGCAGAAGTCTGGAAATAAAGGTCCTGACCTGCCAAATATGTATGCTAATCTAATTGAGTCAGCGAAAAAAGAACTTCATAAGGGATGCACCACTTTCACTAGGTTGTCGTTCATTATTCAGCTCCTTCATGTCAAATCATACAGCCGGATAACAAACAGAGGATTTGATCTCTTACTTCAGCTTTTACGTACAGCTTTGCCAGATGTGGACTTTCCCAAATCATATGCTGATGCTAAGAGTGTTCTTTCTGATGTTGGGCTTGGTTATGAGACAATTCATGCATGCAAGTTTGATTGTTCTTTATTTTGGGGAGATCACAAGGACGATACGCACTGCCATGTTTGTGGAGTATCAAGATATAGAGACCCTACTGGAAAAAAGAAAATCCCTCACAAGGTGTTAAGGTACTTTCCTATAATTAAAAGGTTGCAGAGACTATTTGTTAAAAAGGAAATGTCGACACATACTAGATGGCACAAAGAGAAGAGGGTTGTTGAGCCCAATGTACTGAGGCACCCTGCTGATGGTGAGGCATGGAAGCACTTTGATGGCAAGTTTGATTGGTTTGCTAAAGATCCTCGTAACATAAGACTAGGTTTTGCCACAGACGGCTTCAGTCCCTTTGGAAGTATGAGTAATCCTTACAGTATGTGGCCTGTTTTTGTGATTCCTTACAACTTCCCACCATGGATGTGCATGGATCAATCGAATTACATGATGGCATTGCTAATTCCCGGAAAGTATTCCCCAGGGAAAGATTTTCATGTATTTATGCAGCCACTGATAAAAGATATGATGCAGCTATGGAGTGGTGTGCAGACATTTGATGCATGCACAGATGAATATTTCCCATTGCATGCTGCGTTTCTTTGGTCTATTCATGATTATCCTGGATATGCCACTATGTCAGGCCGAAGCACAAGAGGATTTCATGCGTGTGTGCATTGCGATGAGAATCCTTGCGCTGAATCTTTGAAAAACAAAATTGGATATATTGGGCATCGGCGATTTCTTGATAAAAGTCACCCATACAGGAGAAGCAGACTTTTCAATGGTAAAGCTGAGACTAGAGATCCACCAAGGAAGTACACACCCAAAGAGGTAGCTGCGAAGGTAGAAAGGGTTAAGGATTTTGAACATGGGAAAAATCCAATAAGTAGAAAGCGGAAGCGTGCAACTGTACCCGGTGAACCAACATGGCACCTGAAAGTCAGCTTACATCATCTACCGTACTGGCCAGAACTTAAGATAGCTCACAACTTAGATGTGATGCATATTGAGAAGAACATATGTGACAATATTGTTGGTACACTACTTGAACTTGAGGGCAGGAATAAGGACACTGTTAGTGCTAGAATTGATTTGAAGAAATTCAAAATCTGGGAGAAGTATTGGTTGAAGAAAATTGTGAAGGATGATGATGATGCAGCAGTAACTTATGCGAAGCCCCCTGCACCGTGGACGCTTTCGAAGGAACAGAAGAGACATTTGTGTAGGTATTTGGCAAACACTAGGTTCCCAGATGGTTATTGCGCAAACTGGGGAAGATGTGTGAATATTGATGGTTGTAAGGTTACCGGTATGAAGACGCATGATTGCCACATACTTCTGCAGCGAGTGTTGCCGGCTGGGCTCAAGGGAATTGCATCCAAGGAAATGTATGTGGCTATTGCAGAGCTAGGAAGATTTTTTAGGGAGCTGTGTGCCAAAACACTGAAAGTTGATGTGCTGAATCGATTGAAGGTTGAAATTGTTGTGATCCTATGCAAACTTGAGAAGCTCTTCCCCCCAGCTTTTTTTGATGTAATGGTGCACTTAGCTATTCATCTTCCTGAGGAGGCTCTTTTGAGGGGTCCTGTTCATTATGGTTGGATGTATCCAGTTGAGAGAAGATTAGGTTATCTAAAGTCTACGGTCCGTAACAAAGCAAGGCCAGAAGGTTCTATCGCAGAGGGCTACATTGTTGATGAGTGTTTGATTTTTTGCTCTAGATTTTTCAAGGATGGCACAGAAACAAGATTTAACAAAGATGATAGGAACCAAGACGTACGGCGAAAACCTGATCGTGACGAGATGGAAGTATTTTCAGTTGGAGCTAAAGGTCTTGGGAAATCCATTTTGAAACATTTTGACAAGGAATTTGACAAAATGGTTTGGTATGTGCTGAACAACTGTGACGATGTAGAACGTTATATCATGTAAGTAGTTAGCTTCACTTTAATAACTACTTCTCAATGTTGCAGACATAATTGTCCTGTATTTCATATGTGTTTTTTCTATGTTTCAGTGAATTCCGACAAGAATTGGGAGGTAGGGGTGTGCGTGACATCGAGGAGACGGTTCAGAGAGAGTTTGCAGGTTGGTTTTCAAACCATGTGAGACAGTTGGACAATGCATCAGAAGATTTGAAGTCTCTGGCTGCTGGGCCAGACCGGCGTGTAGTAGTATACGCTGGTTGCAACGTAAAGGGTGCGAGGTTTCGCACGCTTACTCGGGATAAAGACCTGAAGACTCAAAATTCGGGCGTAGCGACTAAGGGATCTTTTGGTGATGCAGATGAGACCGAGTACTATGGTGTTCTGCAAGAAGTTCTTGAACTGCAGTACGGGAGTAACAAGCACGGTGACAGGTCCGTGTACTTGTTTCGTTGCGACTGGTTCGACCTTGCGAGCAGGGGTTCCAAGATAAAAGATGATGGTTATTTTAAAAGCGTTAACACTTCTGTCCTATGGTTCAAGAATTCACCATTCATATTGGCCAGTCAAGCTGAAACATGCTTCTATTTGGAGGATACAAAGTTTGGTGATCCGTGGAAAGTGGTGCAGAAGTTCAGCCATAGACACGTGTACGACGTTCCAGAATTAGAAGATGGTAACGATGATGCATTTGTACGGAATGAAGACGCATACCAGGAGGATGAAGGTTCAGTCGACCATACATTTCATGATGTTGTCGACCTAGACGAGGAAGCAGAGGTGGAAGCAGAGGAGGATGATCATCGTGCTGATGAAGTTGTACGTATTCATGATGCTCGTACAATTCGTGAACTAGAGAATGGGGAAGATAGTCCCAATGTTGACATGGATATGAGCGAAGATGAACTACAGAATGAGGAAGAGAGTCTCATAATGGAAGAGAACATACATGATGACGAGGGAAAAAATTCAGAAGAAGATAGTGATGTTGATTGATAGAAACATGTAATGCATACATACAACTATATGTTTTGTTCCAAACATTTGAAATGTTCTTATTTATATGTTCGGTACCATAACTTGGACAATGGTTTTAATTAATCGACACTTGACACGATTACAACCAGCAGCACGATATGACTAACTATTGTTTTAACACAAGCAAAATCGACAATCGCATAAAGAGTTTTACAACTTAATTTAAACCTAAAGGGGCTGCATAGTTGGACTCACGGGCACCATGAATCACTGACTAGTTACTCCAGATCGATTTCAGGCACATGGGTAGCAAACAAGTAAACCCCTGCATTTCCCAGGTAAAGCAAGAACAACATCTTGTCACCCATCTCAAGGTGCTTTTCCTTGTCCATGAACTCCTTCCACCCACTGACGCAGAGACGACCATCGTCAGAAGAAATTGCGTAGGACGCACGCACCAAAGTACTGGGATGGCACACAATACTGATTGCACCATATTGTTCCATATCTTTAGGAACCAAACGGCTAGGGATTTTCTGTTCCAACAGTAGAGACATAGTTTAGTTAAACAGTTGTACGTAATGTAGGTCGCAAAGTTAATGAAATGATATGATCTACTGCTTACCACGTGTTTGTTGTAATTTTCGCTGTTTGTCCAATTCAGAGTATGCAGCATTGGGACAACTAGTGCTCCTTGATCATAATCTCCAGCATTGTGGTACTCAACAAGGTAGTCCAAGTTGTCCACCTGAAGAATGACGGTATGCATCATCCTCCAATTTATCATTGTTCCATCAGTAGTACTGAGCGAGTCAACAATGTCACGCTTCGTACGGGACAACTGGTAGTAAGCTGCATAATTAAAATAACTGACTTAATATGGAATAATTAATATGATCAATCATTCTGTCCAAAGGTGGAAAATTACCTGGATGGATTAGTGGTTCAGTTCCAGTTATTACAAGAGTATCCTGACCAGATGAGTTAATTCTGAAAATTAACTCCATGCCAACCTTAAAATTGTACACTCTAGCAAATTCGTTCCAAAATCTTCCGTTGATATAGGTTCTGCCAGCTCTGTTGGTAACATTAACAACAAATGCATGGCCATCTTTGGTTCTAAGTGCAACTTCAAAAGTTGTCCTGTCGGAGGTCTGGACACCATACTTCTGAAGGAAATACGGTCTATAGTAGCAAGGGATGACCTAAATTCAGTAGAGTTAATACAAAAGTAAGTTAACTATTCTCAGATCTCATTAATATATAGGGGAGGTACATTGTTGCGCAAGTAATACATCGTATGTATCTAGGACTTCTATCAGCACATATCTGAACTTCTATCAGAACATATCTGAACTTCTATCGGTATAGGACTGAACTTCTATGAGCACATATCTGAACTTCTACCGATACCTCTATCTCTAACAGCTACAACTATCGTAAAACTCATATGAACGTAAAATTTATCACAACTATCCTAAAACTCAACCATAAATAAGCGGTTAATACATATGGTGAAGAACAATTATTACACACATCTGAATAATAGTACTAAACTAGCAATAACTAATAGGATCACGTGTTAAACTTTGATGTGGCGGTGAATTAATAAAACATCTGAATGAATTTTAAACTTATAAGCGCATGTACCGTCTTCTCCTCAAAACCCTCTTGTAGTGTTTGCACGAAAAAACCTAACGTGACTCCCCCTCCGCCGCACATCCCCTTCTTGTCAAAGCAAACTGGACACTGGAAAAAATATGAAGAAAGATTACAAATCGGAAACAACGATCGATCGCGAGACGTACATTTTATTTACTTACTCCACTAGTAGGCGCCATCCTTGGTCTCGACGCGGAGCGAGAGTCTTACAAGTGTCGCCGGCGAGAGACGTGGCGAGCTGTGGCGGCGAGAGACGTGGCGAGATCTGGCGGCGGCTGAAGGAGGTCGTGATATGATGGCCAGTTATATCGTGGAGTAAATTTCGGTAGGTCAAGAGGAGGGCAAATGGGCGGTGCTGGGTTTTGACGTGACAACACGATCGAATGCGCAGGCCCCACTGGTCAGTTGGACTCCACGTCAGAAGTCAAGACCCGCGTCAATATTCTCGTCGTCTACGCGTCTCAATATTCGCACGGAGTAATTAATGGGGATGATTTTTATCCCCTTCCCCCTCCCCTACCGTCTCAATATTCGCACCGCTTCCTGGTTTCCCACTTCTCGTCGTCTCCGCTCCCTCACTGTCCTCGTCTCCCGCCGCCGCGTCGCCATGGACATGGATGAGCAGGAAGTGTACTACTGGTCCAGCACGCGCGTAGTCCACATCCACGACGGCCAGGAACTGGAAGTCGTCTACACCAACGACCCCTGGCAAGTGCGCCGCGTCCTCGACATGTACACGGAGTGGCTCAAGGAAGAGGAGCACAAGTTCGTGGGCCTCGACTTCGAGTACACCAACCATCGAGCCGAGGACGAGAAGAAGATCGCCGTGGTTCAACTCTGCATGCGTCGACATGTGCTGGTGTTCCACTACGCAGCGTAAGAACTAATCCCCTTTTTGAATCTTTGGATTGGGGTTTTTTAGTTTCCGCCGTTGTGTCTCTCTTCGACTCTCGTTACACATTGTTCCCGAAAATCAGTACATTCCCGATCTACAACTGCTAGACATTGTTCCCGAATATCAGTACATTCCCGATCTAAATCTGCTAGACATTGTTCCCGATTTATTAATTTGTTTCATCTTCGTCTCCTATATATGTAGGTTCTTGCATATTTGCTACTTAGTTTACTTGATTCGTCGTACGATTGACTAGTTCATATGCTCGATCTGTGACTCTTTTTTAGTTTTCTTGATTCCTCATTTGATTGACTAGTTCATATGGTCGATCTGTGACTTCCTTTTTACATTACTTGATCCCCAATTTGTTTCCTAGTTCATATGCTCGATCTGTGACTAGTACATTACTTTGTTTACTGCAGTGCTGCCCGGTGGGACGCTCCGGCTATCTGCGATTTCTTTCGAGAAGGAATCACGTTTGCGAGTGTTGACATCCGTGGTGACACGAAAGTTCTGTGGAGGTCATGGCACATGCAGATTCCTCCTGAGTACTACGTCGATCTCCAGGACGAGTACTTCAAGTACACTGGTCATCCGAGGGCTGGCATGGCTACCATGGCAGCCAGACTCATTGATTCATCTTACGGTGATATGAAGAAGAAGTTCCACCACCATCGGCACAGACTGTGGGGGGACTTCCCACTTCCAAATATGAACATCGACTATGCAGCCATTGATGCTTGGGTCTCTTACGAGCTCTACCGCAAGATCGTGGTCGACAGAGTCCTTGATGCTGCATGACCACCTGATATTTTGGTTTTGTGTCCCTCCTGCGTGAGGTGCTTTTGGCTACTACTCAGTTCTTTTCAAACTGTAGATGCTTTTTGCTAGTTGGTTTTTACTATATATAAGTAAATATTTTGCCATGAAATGTCAACAATTGTACTGTGAGGTTTCAATTTTGCTGATTACCAACACAGATTGTATTTATGAAAACAAAACTTGAAACTAACAACAGCAACTACAAGTCGAAAAAAGGAGACATAAAAGTACTAAACTTGTGGGACAAAGGGATATGTAATCTACACAACTCTTCACGCAAAAAAGATAAACCATCAACGATTTGTTGTACCCATTTGTTCAATTTCCGTCAAGATAGTCCGCATTACTTTTTAGTTGAGATATATACCCCCACAACGGTCTTCTCCTCCATAATTTATTGTGTAAACCCCCACAACGGTCATCTCCTCCTTATTTTATTGTGTAAACACCTACAACGGTCATCTCTCCCTTATAAACACCCACACGGCCATCCCTTCTGTCAATAGGTTCTGCCTCTCTCTTCTTTGTTCACATACAGTTGATCCATTGCCATGGCTTCCACGTCTCGGACGCGGAGGGGAAGGGGAAGGGGAAGGGGAAGGGGAAGTGGATCATCATCATTGCCACCACCACCGTCAACACTGCCATTGATCATAGAGGAGTTCTTCATCGTCGTCTGTGAAGACCCTTTGGTCAAGAAGGTATGTACGCGTTCCCACATATATGATGCATGTGATTAATTATGGGCATGTTTTAAAAAACCTTTAATTTGAAACGATCGGCGCTCGATCTCTTTGCAGGAACTACCAAAAAAATTTGCGGACTATCTTGACGGCCAGGAGCCAGCTAAGGTGTATCTGCGAGCAGCTGACTGCGGTCCTCGTCTCTGGACCGTGGAGGTCCTATTTGACGGACAAGGCCGGATGTACCTCGACAAGGGCTGGGAGAAATTCGCCATCGCGCATGGTGTGGATTTCGGCTGGTTCTTACACTTCAAATATGAAGGCGATGATGTGCTCACAGTGAAGGTGTTCGACGGAACAATGTGCAGGAGGTACTACTACTCAGACGGCGAAGATACTGACGATGAAAGCGACGACGACGTGAAGCCATGCATCCATCCCCTTTAGATAAGGGGATTATGACCAAGAATTTATATGTAGCTTCATATGCATCGATTTAGAGATCTAGCTATTTTCTATATATTATGCATGTAAAAAATAATATCACATTTCCACTATTATTCGAGCACCACATCCTCCAAATTGTCCTGTGAGGTTTCAATTTTGCTGATTACCAACACAGATTGTATTTATGAAAACAAAACTTGAAACTAACAACAGCAACTACAAGTCGAAAAAAGGAGACATAAAAGTAGTAAACTTGTGGGACAAAGGGATATGTAATCTACACAACTCTGCTGTAGCCAAACATCTACACAAATGCAGCGTGCATCAACATGAAAAAAGAGATAAGATGTGCAGCAGTAATGCTTCTGCAACAGCAAACAACATATAAACATGACATAGTCTTAAACAACTGGGTATGATTGCCCAGGTTCCAAATAACAAAAGTAGAACATAGTCTTTGAAACATGACATAGTTTAACCATGAACCTCCAGGGGAACAACTAAACAGAAACTAAATTTAGTGGACAACATGAGGGCCAACAGCTGGACCGACGAGCGGGATGAGGCCAGTCTTGACGTAGTCCCTGAGGAACTTGCCAAAGGCAGCGTGCTTCGCCTTGCTAGCAGCCTTGTGCTTGTGCGCGCTACCTTTTCCAACTCCCGTCGCGTGCTGGATCAGACTCTCAATATCCTTCGGGAAAACCCTGCCGCAGAATGGGCAATTAGGCTTACCGTCCCGGCGGAAAGGGATCTGGCCAGTCTTCAGCTTCTTCAGAACGAAGCGGCTCTTCCGGTCCCGGTCCTCCTTGTCGCTGCCAATGTCGTCAGAGTCTTCCTGCGAATTTGAAAGTAAAGAAGAAGTGAGAGAAGGAAATTAACTGAAATACAATTCAAGCATTAAATATTTTTTTATGAACATTACTAAGAAGTAATCATCATGTAGAATCAACATTTATGATCCAGATCCAACCATAGATAATTAGTTCACTAATATAAATATGCACCAATTTAAACTGTTGTCACAAATTGTTCATGGGTAGTCCAATCATTATTTCAGTAATATAACTAAGCACCAATTTAAGATAAAATGGTGATTATAAATATCATGGATCAGGGATCAATCATTTGTTCCCTGAAGATGTACTGATTCATAAAACAATATGGATTCATGACGTCAATAAGCAGGAATTCAAGAATGGTGGTCATAAATTACATGCATCTGATCATTCATTTGTTCCCTAAATAAAAATGATGTACACACTATTACATGCATCTGATCACTCTGGTATGATCCATATTCGGATGAATTTAAGTTTGAAATGCAGTGAGCATTACACTAAGCAGGTATGATTCATCACACACAAGGAATCATGACCTAATTAAGATAACTGTCATCTACTAATTTGAAACATGCATGAATATTCATGGTACCATAAATCATTTGGTTGATACTTTGGTACAGTTGAATCAAGATGTGCATCAAATATTACAAATCTAGTAACTACAAACCATAAATCGGATGAGTAAGAACCCCCAGAATCATCAATTTGTACAACAAGTTGCAGACAGGGCAAATCAATCTACCGTACGAGCAAACCCTAAGGTGAACAGTAAGATCAAGAAAAACAGGGGATCGATCGGAATAGTAGAGTACCTCGCTGCAGTTGTCCGAGGCCTCCTCTTCGAACTCGTCGCACTCTCTGGGGCCATATAGCTCGCGGTACTGCCTGGAGTGGCGGTAGAACGGGTCATTCGGATCAAAGCCCTGGTCATCTGCTTGTGCCGCGGGAGCGAGGACGTCTCCGTTGGCCTCATCAGCGACGGCGACCACGGCCGGTTGGGCGGAGCCCTCCACGGTCACGGCGCGGCGAAGAGCGGCTCTGCTAGTTCCGGAGGAAGATCCCGCCTCCGCGGCGTCGACGACTACCGGAGCATCGCCGTCGCTTCTGTCGACGTTGACGACCGCACTCGCCTCCGGCTCGTCTCCGCGAACACGCTTCATCTTCGGGATCTTCGGTGGAAGGGGAGGTCGGTGGTGCGCTGGTGGAGGTGCAAGCAGGGTTTTTTGCCAGATTGGGGAATAGAAGTTGCGGGTGGGAGAGACGATGGGGCCGATGGATATACAGTAGATGCTGCCGTTTGGGTTCCTCTGTGTGACGCGTGCGTGTGAAAACGTGGATTCCTGCATGTAGTCCACTTTCCCATTACTTTGACATGGGTCCCACGCATGACGGATGGGCAGGCACAGAATTTTCAAGATGGGTATTAAAAACTATAAAATATTTTAAATACGAATTAGTGATCACACATAGAAAGAAATAAATAAAAAATGAATCGAGTATGTAAATTCTTTCAAATTTCTAAGAATTTCATAACATGATTAGGGCTGGAATTTTGAGTGTTTGGTCAAACCTAGGTTCACCCCATTGTACTAAGAGGTTGTCAAACCTTTTCAAAGTGAAACTTCTGTTCTAGGGTAATGTGGTGATGCCAAATCAGACCAACACGTGTTCCCAATTTTCCCAATACCCTAAGATGTACATGCTTGACAAGTGATGCCTCTTCTTGAGTTTAGGGGATGAATTTTTGAAAATTTTCAAACCAAACTGCCAAGATAGCATGCAAGCGTCATTACCCACATGTTGATGCACCCTTGTGCCAAATTTCAGTCCATTTCAAGTTAGGTACCTCAAAAAATGGTGTCCCCATGGTGTAGATGTGTCGAAAGAGGGGTTTTCTCGGACGAAAAGAGGGGGGAATGGCCAAAAACTGACCAAACCACCATGGATTGGGGCATGATTTGGCACCCTTGTGCACATTGTGATATGACACCTTGGTTTCTATGGGTTTTGATTTTTTGGAGTTGGTGGCATGGTGTCCCCATGGTGTAGATGTGTCGAAAGAGGGGTTTTCGGACGAAAAGAGGGGGAATGGCCAAAAACTGACCAAACCACCATGGATTGGGGCATGATTTGGCACCCTTGTGCACATTGTGATATGAAACCTTGGTTGCTATGGGTTTTGATTTTTTGGAGTTGGTGGCATGGTGTCCCCATGGTGTAGATGTGTCGAAAGAGGGGTTTTCGGACGAAAAGAGGGGGAATGGCCAAAAACTGACCAAACCACCATGGATTGGGGCAAGATTTGGCACCCTTGTTCACATTGTGATATGAAACCTTGGTTTCTATGGGTTTTGATTTTTTGGAGTTGGTGTCATGGTGTCCCCATGGTGTAGATGTGTCGAAAGAGGGGTTTTCGGACGAAAAGAGGGGGAATGGCCAAAAACTGACCAAACCACCATGGATTGGGGCATGATTTGGCACCCTTGTGCACATTGTGATATGAAACCTTGGTTGCTATGGGTTTTGATTTTTTGGAGTTGGTGGCATGGTGTCCCCATGGTGGAGATGTGTCGAAAGAGGGGTTTTCGGACGAAAAGAGGGGGGAATGGCCAAAAAATGACCAAACCACCATGGATTGGGGCATGATTTGGCACCCTTGTGCACATTGTGATATGAAACCTTGGTTGCTATGGGTTTTGATTTTTTGGAGTTGGTGGCATGGTGTCCCCATGGTGGAGATGTGTCGAAAGAGGGGTTTTCGGACGAAAAGAGGGGGGATGGCCAAAAACTGACCAAACCACCATGGATTGGGGCAAGATTTGGCACCCTTGTTCACATTGTGATATTAAACCTTGGTTTCTATGGGTTTTGATTTTTTGGAGTTGGTGTCATGGTGTCCCCATGGTGTAGATGTGTCGAAAGAGGGGTTTTCGGACGAAAAGAGGGGGAATGGCCAAAAACTGACCAAACCACCATGGATTGGGGCATGATTTGGCACCCTTGTGCACATTGTGATATGAAACCTTGGTTGCTATGGGTTTTGATTTTTTGGAGTTGGTGGCATGGTGTCCCCATGGTGTAGATGTGTCGAAAGAGGGGTTTTCGGACGAAAAGAGGGGGAATGGCCAAAAACTGACCAAACCACCATGGATTGGGGCATGATTTGGCACCCTTGTGCACATTGTGATATGAAACCTTGGTTGCTATGGGTTTTGATTTTTTGGAGTTGGTGGCATGGTGTCCCCATGGTGGAGATGTGTCGAAAGAGGGGTTTTCGGACGAAAAGAGGGGGAATGGCCAAAAACTGACCAAACCACCATGGATTGGGGCATGATTTGGCACCCTTGTGCACATTGTGATATGAAACCTTGGTTGCTATGGGTTTTGATTTTTTGGAGTTGGTGGCATGGTGTCCCCATGGTGGAGATGTGTCGAAAGAGGGGTTTTCGGACGAAAAGAGGGGGGAATGGCCAAAAACTGACCAAACCACCATGGATTGGGGCAAGATTTGGCACCCTTGTTCACATTGTGATATGAAACCTTGGTTTCTATGGGTTTTGATTTTTTGGAGTTGGTGTCATGGTGTCCCCATGGTGTAGATGTGTCGAAAGAGGGGTTTTCGGACGAAAAGAGGGGGAATGGCCAAAAACTGACCAAACCACCATGGATTGGGGCATGATTTGGCACCCTTGTGCACATTGTGATATGAAACCTTGGTTGATATGGGTTTTGATTTTTTGGAGTTGGTGGCATGGTGTCCCCATGGTGGAGATGTGTCGAAAGAGGGGTTTTCGGACGAAAAGAGGGGGAATGGCCAAAAACTGACCAAACCACCATGGATTGGGGCAAGATTTGGCACCCTTGTTCACATTGTGATATGAAACCTTGGTTTCTATGGGTTTTGATTTTTTGGAGTTGGTGTCATGGTGTCCCCATGGTGTAGATGTGTCGAAAGAGGGGTTTTCGGACGAAAAGAGGGGGAATGGCCAAAAACTGACCAAACCACCATGGATTGGGGCATGATTTGGCACCCTTGTGCACATTGTGATATGAAACCTTGGTTGCTATGGGTTTTGATTTTTTGGAGTTGGTGGCATGGTGTCCCCATGGTGTAGATGTGTCGAAAGAGGGGTTTTCGGACGAAAAGAGGGGGGAATGGCCAAAAACTGACCAAACCACCATGGATTGGGGCATGATTTGGCACCCTTGTGCACATTGTGATATGAAACCTTGGTTGCTATGGGTTTTGATTTTTTGGAGTTGGTGGCATGGTGTCCCCATGGTGGAGATGTGTCGAAAGAGGGGTTTTCGGACGAAAAGAGGGGGAATGGCCAAAAACTGACCAAACCACCATGGATTGGGGCATGATTTGGCACCCTTGTGCACATTGTGATATGAAACCTTGGTTGCTATGGGTTTTGATTTTTTGGAGTTGGTGGCATGGTGTCCCCATGGTGGAGATGTGTCGAAAGAGGGGTTTTCGGACGAAAAGAGGGGGAATGGCCAAAAACTGACCAAACCACCATGGATTGGGGCAAGATTTGGCACCCTTGTTCACATTGTGATATGAAACCTTGGTTTCTATGGGTTTTGATTTTTTGGAGTTGGTGTCATGGTGTCCCCATGGTGTAGATGTGTCGAAAGAGGGGTTTTCGGACGAAAAGAGGGGGAATGGCCAAAAACTGACCAAACCACCATGGATTGGGGCATGATTTGGCACCCTTGTGCACATTGTGATATGAAACCTTGGTTGCTATGGGTTTTGATTTTTTGGAGTTGGTGGCATGGTGTCCCCATGGTGGAGATGTGTCGAAAGAGGGGTTTTCGGACGAAAAGAGGGGGAATGGCCAAAAACTGACCAAACCACCATGGATTGGGGCAAGATTTGGCACCCTTGTTCACATTGTGATATGAAACCTTGGTTTCTATGGGTTTTGATTTTTTGGAGTTGGTGTCATGGTGTCCCCATGGTGTAGATGTGTCGAAAGAGGGGTTTTCGGACGAAAAGAGGGGGAATGGCCAAAAACTGACCAAACCACCATGGATTGGGGCATGATTTGGCACCCTTGTGCACATTGTGATATGAAACCTTGGTTGATATGGGTTTTGATTTTTTGGAGTTGGTGGCATGGTGTCCCCATGGTGTAGATGTGTCGAAAGAGGGGTTTTCGGACGAAAAGAGGGGGGAATGGCCCATTCATGTTCCATTCATGTGTCGAAAGAGGGGTTTTCGAACGAAAGGAGGGTCCCAAATTTAGATTTTTTTCATGCATCCCATTCATGTTCTGGTATTTTTTAAATATACATGTACAGTTCCATTTTCAGAGTAATATTTTTTCTTCCACGGCAAAACCTTGTTCCCTCCAAATTTTAGTACGACGGCTGCCAAAACACACAAATTTTTCGTTCCCTCCACTCCTCCCGCGCACCCCACCTATCAAATATTTCGCCCTCCCTTATATACGTCGTGCCTCTCCCCCATGATTTACGAGCATCTTAACTCCCCACCCCCCGACCTCATCCTCTCGTGCTCACCCCGATCCGGTGTCTTCGCCGGACGTTCTTCCATCTCGCAACTATCTCCCCGGCCGGTGGTCGCCATGGCCGGCAGTCGTCGAAACGTCGGGGGGAAGGAAAATCGCGCACACACGCCGAAGAAGGCGCCCAGCTCGAAGAAACGCCAAGGTAAATCTGTCGGTGATCGGCTTGTTGTTGTGTTTTTCGGATGGTTAGATCGAGAGATCGGTTTTACATGTCTACCACGCCCGTTTGACCTATATCTAGATCTTGCATATTTGATAGATCCAATCCCGACATCATACGTATAGGGTTTATCGTTTTTATTCCAGAGACAATCATGCCGTGCTATACAATCTTTGCCATCCCGCTGCTGTACAATCTTTTGCATAGACAATTGTTTGCCGAAACACTTAACTGAACTAATTCTAGCCGTTGCCGAAAACAGCCTGACGAGCTACAGTGAACAACGACATTGCTTCAGACTTTTATTCCTCAGTTTCAGAGGGAAGCAGAGTTTGATCTAGAACAATTGTTTGCTGTTTTCTATGGAACTAGTTAGTTTGCACGTGCAATGCACGTCTTAACAATGTAATGAAGTTTTTTTAATCATGTACTTTGTTTCATCAGTCTATTTATTTCCACAATTTTTGTTTATCTATGTCTTTCAAAAGTCAAAAATCAAATTTCAGCACATATCTGAACTTCTATCAGCACAAATCTGAACTTCTATCAGCACATATCTGAACTTCTATCAGCACATATCTGAACTTCTATCGGTATAGGACTGAACTACCCATACCTCATTACGTGCATACCAAGCCCGCCAAGCTATCAACAGACATGCATAATTCAGTGTGCGAGGGGAGTCTCTTGTGTCAATTATTTGTTACGAGTAGATATCTAAAAGCACATGATGTCCCTTAGCCTGGCATATGCCCCCTCTTATGTTTTGTTCGCCGACATCATACGTAGACTCTTATGTTTTCAATCATTTGCTGCTGTACAATATTTTGCAAAGACAATTATTTGCTGTTTTCTATGGAATTGGCCCCCTCTTATGTTTTGTTCACGCTCCGCTCTTCCGATTATTTCAGCGGAGACACAAAAACCCGTCAAGCCGGCATATGAGCTTGCCAAGGAGAAACAAATGCAAGAAAATGTAGTACGCATGGAAAAAAATTTCGCTGACAGATATGGACCTGGCCACAAATTTCAGAAAGATTTCACTGGTTTTGCACGTACATTAGTGTATGGTGGGGTACAAATAGGAACTAGTAACAATCTAAAGGACACAGACTGCGAAGAGATGGAGGTCGAAGAGGACCCTTCGTATGAACCGAATCCAGAAGAGATAGCTACTGCTGATGATGATCTTCATTCAGATGAGGATCAGCGCACTGTCGGCAAAACTTCAGCTCAGGTCTGTGGAACTATGTCTGAACTATGATAGGAAATACGTACATGCTAAATGTTTCCTACTAATGTAGCCTCTACTGTGCTTGCAGATAGTTGCTTCTTCTGCAATAGTTGCACAGAAGAAGCGATCCAGACCTGAAGTTGCACCATCCAACATTGCAACAAGATCAATGGCAACAACTGAACCTCAAGCTGGGTCATCTGATGAGCCGACGGCCACTGCTGGTCTGAACACTGAAGGAGCACCCTCACCTAACCAGATCATGACATCTGGAGGCAGCACCTCATCTCCTGAGGACAATCAAATTGTAAACTTTGAGCGGCAAGGTATGAAAATTTGTAAAAACTAAACACTGTACCGCATATTTTCATATAAAAGAGAATCATTTCATATCTCTTATTTCAGAGACATTGACAACATCTGACGGTAGTAAGAGAAAGAGAGGTGGACGCAGACGTACCATGGGCCATGGACTACATGAGTACACAAGAAGACATGGTGGCAATAAGATGCCAATTGAATTCACTCCTGGTGTCAGGAGACCCAAGGATTATGTCCAGTCAGCAAAGCTGAGCAATGAGGTTGGTATTCACATCCGTGAAAAAATGCCGCTTGCAACACACTGGACACAGTACAAGAAAGATGCAACTCTCAAACATGTCATTCCTCATGCTATAAGTACAGTAGCGGTGAGTCCTGTACAATCTTGGTTTAACCTAATTAGTATGCTACATGATCAACTATCTAAGAATCTACTGATTAATGCATCACTATTTTGCAGGGAAAGTTTAATATGGACAAAAATGATGAGGTGGCTCAAGATGTGTGCACTGATATGCTGCAAGTTAGTATTCGGCAGTTCCGATATAGGCTTAAAAAGGAGTATTGGCCGAAAATTAAAAATCTCACACTGGAGCAAGCATATCTCGAGAAGCCAGGTCACGTAGAAGAGAAAAGCTGGAAAGAACTGGTGAAAAGATGGTTTGATGAGAAGTACCAGGTACATAAACGTTATTCCTTTCAATAACAGCTACTGAATTCTTACATTTCTCTGATCTGGATAAATAAAATGCATGTACTGAACATAGGGACTGTGTGTAATAAATGGAAAGAACAGAGAAGCTGTGAAACAGTTCCATACCACTGGATCTCGAAGCTATGTTGCTCACTGGGAACATCTAGTAAGTGTTCTGAATTTCCCAATACAGTTCATACTTCTGTCATACACAGTGTACAATGGTAATGTGCATTCTACATTTTTTCAAGCAGAAGGCTAAGCAGCAGGAACAAGAAACCTCTCCAATTGAATTTTTTAGAATCACACACACTAACAAGGATAACATTATGAGTGCTGAAGCAAAAAGTGCATATGTAAGAAATATTTCTTATTAGCACAATATAATATAATCCAGTTTTGTATGTTGTCCATGCAATGATTGTAATCTTTATGCAGGATCAAATGGTGGCAAAAAAAGCGGCGCCACGCAATGAAGATGAACCTGATTTGACTGATTTGCAAATTGTTCAGCTAGTTCTGAGCGAGAAAAGCCCATCCACCACCTGCAACAGCACATTCCTACCAAGATTGGGCGTCGCAACAAGTTCCAGGAAGTCTTCTGTCTCAGCTACACGCATCCGAGAGCTACAACAAAGACTGGCAGATCAAGAGCAGAACTCCATACAGGCAGCTGAAACGTACCACAGTGAGATGCAGGCAAGACTGCAAGAACAAGATGAAAAATTTGAAGACATCAGGAAGAAGCAGGAGGAAGAACTTGAAGCTGTGAAGAAAGCCCAAGAAGAAAAGACTCTGGCTTATGAAAAGAGGCTGACAGAAATGGATGCCGTGCTTAATTTGCTCTTGAGGACATCCCAGCCACCATCCATGTCTCAATCCCAGGGCAACTAATCTATTGCACCACCGTCCTACAACATTATTAATCATAGGTCTTTTAATTTCTTTGTGTTCCAATTGTAATTTTCTTATGAATCTTTCGGTCTGTGAGAGACATATATACTTCTTGTGCCACCATTTAAGTATGATATTTATTGTCTACTTTTTGATATTTCGCCAGTTTTTTTGTTCCCCAAATTTCGCAAATAATTCAAATGCTCTCAAATTTTGTCAAATTCAAAAGGTGACGGAAAATGTCACAACGTCACTATTAAATGAAACCACGTGGCACCAATTTGTGGTCCCACTTGTCAGAATTTGTGGGTCCCACCAGTCAGAATATTGTGGG
Source organism: Lolium multiflorum (assembly GCA_030979885.1). NCBI lineage: Eukaryota > Viridiplantae > Streptophyta > Magnoliopsida > Poales > Poaceae > Lolium > Lolium multiflorum. The sequence continues at coordinate 89,543 of JAUUTY010000406.1, forward strand.
TCCAGCTTGTCATAATATTTTGTGGGTCCCACCAGTCAGCACCATGCCGGTCCCACATGACAGATATCCATGTCAGCGCCGTCGGACCCATGTTGTCAGAAGCCAAATGGGACCCACATGTAAGGCCACGTATGCTTTTTTTGGACCAATCAGAAACTTCCCAAGATTTAGATATTGACGAAAGTTGCAATTTTTCGTGACAAACCTGTCTGTCAACAATGAACCTTTGATGTTGACGAATTTGCAGGTCGTCACCATCAAACATTTGACGTTGACGAAAAAATGCATACCGTCACCCCCGATATTTTATGACGGAGCTTCCTTGACGAACCCCATGACGATCAAATTTTGTCACCGCGAAGTAATCCTTGACGAAAATTGGCCTTAATATGACGAAAGTGATTTGTCAAAAAAATTGTTTTCCTTTGTAGTGGAAGCTTCTCTCCATAGGGGGAAAGAGATTTTATTGAAGGCAGTGGCTCAGGCAATTTCTGTCTATTCTATGTCTGTGTTCTTGATACCAAAGGGTGTATGCAAAAAAACGATGGATGCAATAGCAAAATTCTGGTGGGGGATGATGAGAATAGCAACAAGATGCACTGGTATGCGTGGTGGAAATTATGCTATCCCAAGAATGAAGGTGGTATGGGATTTCGGGACTTCCACTCCTTCAACCTTGCTATGTTGGCAAAACAAGGGTGGAGATTGATAACTATACCTGATTCTCTATGTGCTCAAGTTTTGCAAGCCAAATACTACCCTGATGGCAATATTCTAAAAGCTGGACCGAAGGCTGGTTCATCCTTTACTTGGAGTATTCTCGGGGATTACAACTTTTAAAAGAGGCTATATTTGGAGGGTTGGCAATGGCGAGAAAATTAATATTTGGACCGATCCATGGATCAGCTGTAGTCCTAATAGAATGATCACTTCTCAACGTGGGAATTCTATCTATACAAAAGTGTCTGAGCTTATAGATCCGATTACAGGCAATGGGACATGGACATCCTCCATAGTCTATTCAATTCCCTGGATGTGGCACCTATAATGAGCATCCCTATCAACACCCAAGGATTTGATGACTTCATTGCTTGGAAGGCTACTAAAAATGGAAAATATACTGTCCGGTCTGGCTACTATCTACAATTGCGCCACGGTTTGCCGCGTCAAGCTTGCACGTCCAGGTTCTTCGGGAAAGCATCTTTGGCAATTGAAAATCCCGAGTAAAGTTTAAAAAATATCTGGAGGGCGCTGCATGGCATTGTTCCCTTAAAATGCATTCTTGCAAATAGACACATTGGCACCTCAGCTGTCCGCTTTGCAATTTGGGTCCAGAGGATATTCGGCACTTATTATTCCAATGTACGGTTGCTAAGAATTTGTGGGAATCAATTGGTACTAATGGAATTATTGAAGATGCAATTCTTGATGATCGAGCAGGATCGGCTGTCCTCGAGCACCTGCTGAAGAGGGAAGATAACAATCTGAATGGTATGCCTAATATTGGTTTGAAAGAAAAAATTGCTGTAGCTTGTTGGTATCTCTGGTGGCTCAGGAGGCGTATTACAAATAATGAATCCACCCCATTGACATAGGCATCCCCAATGGGCCTGCCGAAAAGAGTACCCGAGGTTTATTGAAGGCCCAGGACTCGAAGGATAAGAAGATTCGGAAGCCCAATTAGTGCTAAGGAAAGATTGTATTAGGAAATATAGAGACTTGTAATCTTACGGGACGGGTATGAAACCCTCTCGGACTCTGTAACTTGTGTATTACGAAAACCCTCGGCTCCACCTCCTATATAAGGGGAGTCGAGGGACAAAGAAAGGATCGAATCTATTGTCAACATAACCCTAGTTTTTGCAATCAGCGAGTACTTTTCGGCTGAAACCTTCGAGATCTACTTGCCCTCTACTTCTAACAAAACCCTAGTCTACAATCTGTAGGCATTGACAAGTTAATCCCTTGTCAATTGGCGCCGTCTGTGGGAATTAGAGGTTGCAAGGAGCTGATCTCGATGGCACGTCCAGAATCGTCGACTTCGTCGGTAGCAAGCAATGCGATGGATCGAGGTAAACAGGAAAAAACTGATCTAGTCGATTTTATTCCTCACCCGCCCTCCCGTTTGGATGCATGTGCGTATCTGGAGGAGCCCATCGTCATGACGTTCGGAGATTTCCGATTTGGCGTCAACAAAGAAGGATCCTATCGTCTCGAAGTTCCGATCTCGTCGGAATTTTCAGCGATCGATTCTGACTTTTCATCGAGCGATGAAGAGTTTTCGTCGCTTCGTCGACACCAAGGCAAGCGGAAAGCTCGCCAAGATCTTCAGCGACACATCCTTCGAGTCGTCTGCGGACTCTGTTATAAGCAGCGACTCCGACAGCGTCGACAGCTTCAACTTCATCGACAAGTCTGCTGCCATCGGAAAGGTCTTCACCAATCTCTATGATGGTGTCACCAATCCTGATAAAAATCAACACGCAAAATATCATCAGGTCTATGCGATTGAGGAGACAAATCGAGCACAACCAGAGACGTCAGAAGATTTCGACGATTTGGGAAATCCATACGTTGATCCCTCTGATCTCAGAAAAGGTTTGGGCACAAAATATGTCGGAACCACTCCGCGTTTAAGAGTTCAGCTCCCGCAGGCAGCGTGGGATAGAGCCGCAAAAGCCATGGATGGTTCAGAACCAATGACCACCACTGCTACTGCAGAAGAATTACAAGCTTATCAATATAGACTTGCTCGTGTGAGTAGGGAGCTGGAAAAACAGACAGAATCCCTGAATAGAAGAAAGGAGGCAGCCTCCGCGTCAAGCAGGCGGCGAGCAGAGCTCAGTCGACAATCAGGAACTTCGGGAGATAGTCATAGAGAAGCTCGGAGGAGAGCAAGATCTCGGCTGCAAAATATACCTGAAGCAGAGAGAGGAAATATAATTCAAAATCTCGACATGTCCTTCATGACGATTGATACAAGGGGAAATATCATCCCGAAAACACCAGAAGCTGGATACATGGCAACGCAAGCTTATATCCTCGCGTCCAGACCACCTCCTGGGGACCCGAGAGAAGCATTGTTCAATATGGCAATGGCTGGAGTTGGAGTCATGGGAACAGCGTTCGCAGCTACACCTCCCGAAGGAACTCCAAGGCAAAATAGTCCACGACCCACGACAGCAGTGGAAGATCCACCAAGGACAAGTGGAGCAAGGGATACGGCGGCACAAGCAAGGGTGGATAGAGCGCGACAAGAAAGAAGAGAACATCGGCAGTCACCAGAAGTTGCCGACGAGGATATGTGTGGGCTCCCGTGCTTTACGAGACGAGTTCGAAAAACTCGAGTCCCGAAAGGGTTTAAGCTACCCAAAAATTTCAAGAAATTCGACGGCCTACAGGATCCCGAGGATTGGCTCGTCGATTACCTCGAGATGGTGAAGTTGGTAGGCGGAACCAGGGCAACAGCCATGCTGAGCATCCAAGTGCACTTGAGTGGAGCCGCGCGATCTTGGATAAAGAAACTTCCCCCAGGTTCCATTGACAGCTGGGATAGTTTTGAAGACATCTTCGTGAGGAATTTCCGGTCCACTTGCAAGAAACCCGCGTCATTGGAAGAGCTGAGGGCGTGTAGACAAAAACACGATGAATCAATGAGAAAATATATACAGAGGTGGAATATTATTAAAAACTCGGCAGAAGATATATCTGATGAGAGAGCAATAGACGCGTTCGTGGCAGGAATTCGACGGGGAGATTTCGTCGAAGACTTAGGGAGAACTAACCCTAAGACAATATCAACACTGATGGAGATAGCAAATGGGCAGATGGAGAAGATGCGATACACAACAAACGACACAGGTCGCCAGAGGACCGCAGTCGAAATTTTCAAAATAGAAGGCGATTTTCTCGACAGTTTTACAATGATGCTCCTGGCCACATATCGGCTGGTTTCCGAGGAAATTCTGGAGGAAATAGTCGAGATGATTACCAAAGAAGCAATGAACAACAAGGCGACAACGAGGTGACTTCCGAGGTAACAGACAAAATAGTGGACCAAGGTTTCAAAGACCATATGTGTCTCCCGAGGAAATGATGAACGGGCCATGTCAGATGCACTTCTATCTCGACAATAATGGAAAGAGGCAGTCAGGACATCTCCAGAAAGATTGTCGCAATTTTCAAGCAATGTTGCGAGCCGCAGGGATCGCCAATGCCCAAGCGATGAACAGAAACCCCCAGGGGCCAAGGAGTGAGATCCACCTCCCACCTCCTCCCGCAATTACGGACGAAAATCGACACCAGCTCAGAATAGCGGCATCACCACACCCACCTCCATATGTTGACCCGAACTCCAATGGTGCGGTCTCGATGATTCAAAAAGCTAGGCCATCTAACAGAGCGCAGAAAGTAATCTCGCGGCAAGTTTTCATGGCAGAGAAGATGCCTCCACCAACGTGATGTGGTCTGAGACCCCGATTGTGGCCCGATCTCGCGAATGACCCAAGGAATCAAGGGGGAAAGAGGGGGAGAGGCGGAAGAACACGAAGAACACAAGAACACACGAAGATCCACGCACACCAACCCGATACAATCGATGCTTACCCTCACGGCTCGATGGACCGTGCCAATAGAATCCGCCCGGAAGAGACTCGAGGTAGAATTCCGAGAGGAGAGACCGGTGGGGAGGACGAATCAAGGAGTGAGAGAGAGAGTGCAAGCACTAGAATCTCTTACTACCAAATCCATACATCCACAAGGGTTGCCTTGATTACAGAGGGATGATACCCAAGGGAGACTAAGCTCAAAGTTAGGTTTGAGTTCTAAACAAGTCTGAAAAGTAAAGGAGGGGTCCCAGCTACTTAAATAGGCAAGCACAGCCAGCAAGGGCGAACAGGTACGCGAATGGATAAGTCAAGGCAGTTTGGTGGGGTATTCCCGTCGGATCCGGTTGGGCGTCCGGTCAGACCGGGCCTGGGACCGGGCTGTCCGGTCAGGGGTCCGGTCTGACCGGGCCTGTGACCGGGCTGTCCGGTCATGGGTCCGGTCGACCGGCCGCCAACCGGGATTCTGCGAAGAGTCCGGTCCTGGGTCCGGTCGTCGTCCGGTACGAGGGAGTTGGCCCGGTTTGCGCCCGGTTGACCGGGCCTGTGGCCGGGGCGTCCGGTCGTGGGTCCGGTCTGACCGGGCTCTGGACCGGCCAGCGTCCTTCTCTTCCTTGGCGCTCTTCGGGCGACGTCGGCTTCGGCTTCATGTTCATCTCCAGGTTCCTCTGCTCCTCTCCTTCCCTTGACCATGATGTCTCGTCCTCTCCGGGGTCTTGGTGCGCCTTGTACCTAATGACACATAGCACGTCGGCATGAGGTAGCAATCCATCCAAAGGGGTATCAAGGTCAAGGGTGGTGAGGAGCGAGTTCACCTTGTCATGTATCGCTTTGGCTCGAGCCCTTGTCATTGGTCCGCTTGGGGGACTTGTTGGTCTTGGTGAGGAGGTGTCCGAAGGCCACCCCGCATCATCTCCCCCCCTTGGGAGAGAGTCGTCCTCGACTCTTGTTCCTCCTCATCTCCATGATAGGGTGAAAGATCCGAGACGTTGAAGGTGTTGCTCACCAAGTACTTTGATGTTGGTATGTCGATGACGTAGGCGTTGTTGTTGATGCGCTTGAGGACCTTGAAAGGCCCATCTCCTCTTGGCTTGAGCTTGGAGTTGCGTTCTTGCGGGAACCTTTCTTTCCTTAGGTGGATCCAAACGAGGTCTCCTTCTTCAAACACGCGTTCCTTTTTCTTGGCGTTGAGGCGGTTGGCTTGGCGAAGTACATGCTCTTGTATGGTTGCTCTTGTCTCTTCATGTAGTTTCTTCATGGCGGTGGTGCGCTCGTCGAAGTCCATGTTGGTCCTTTGATGAAGAGGGAGTGGAAGGATGTCGAGTGCCGTTGGAGGTTCGAATCCATAGACGACCATGAAGGGACTCCGTAATGTTGTGGAGTGCTTGGCTCGATTGTAGGCGAACTCCGCGTGGGGGAGGCAATCTTCCCATGACTTCAAGTTTTTCTTCACAAGTGTGCGAAGGAGTGTGGAGAGGCTTCGATTGACCACTTCGGTTTGTCCATCGGTTTGAGGGTGCGAGGACGATGAGAACAAGAGCTTGACTCCAAACTTTGCCATAAGCGACTTCCATAGATAACTCATGAACTTGACGTCTCGATCCGACACAATGCTTGCCGGTATTCCGTGTAGGCGAACCACTTCCCTGAAAAACAACGAAGCAATGTGTGAAGCATCATCGCTCTTATGACATGGTATGAAATGTGCCATTTTAGAGAACCTATCCACTACCACAAATATTGAGTCATGACCATGTTTGGTGCGTGGCAAGCCAAGTACAAAGTCCATGCTTATGTCCGACCAAGGTGCATATGGAATGGGTAAAGGCATGTAAAGACCATAGGGATTGGAAGTAGACTTAGCTTGTAAGCATGTTCACTACAAGAAAAGTTGATAGACAACGTCTCAAAATCGTCCGCTAAGGGGTATTTTTCGTCGCCTATGGGCCTAACCCGACGATATGGGTTCTGTTGTGGAAACTGCGTCAGGCAAAGTCCAACGACGATTTTTTCGGTCCGTCGCGCTTGGGCGCCCTTCCGCCACGGAAAATCGGACCGTTGCGGAAGTGTTTTCGGGAGCCCGTTGACTGCTGACGTCATGCAAACTGACACGTGGCAGACGCCGTTAACGGCAGTTAACGGCGTTAACCGGCTGAAACCCCGTGGTAGATGGTAGGCCCACACGAGGCCTGCCACGTCTTAAGCGGGCCGGGCCAGATGACATAGTTTGACCGGTCAACTATATAGCTGGGCTGGTCCATTAGTTACGTGGGCCGGGCCTAACCTCTAAGGTTGATCTGGTCAAAACTTAAATGGGCCGCCCATTTAACATGTGGGGTCCACCTTACAAAATCGGCCGGCCCAAGAAGCAAGTGGACCGGGCCAAAAACACAGGTGGGTCCCACTTTCTGTTAAAGGGCCGGCCCATTTAGTGTGTGGGGTCCACCGTAGAGCAAGTGGGCCGCCCAACAAGCTAGTGGGCCGGCCAAAAACAGTGGGTCCCACTTTCCGTAAAGGGTCGGCCCATTTCGTTTGTGGGGTCCACCATACAGCAAGTGGGCCGGCCAACAAAATAGTGGGCCGGCCAAAAACACAGGGTCCCACTTTCTGTTAAAGGGCCGTATGTGGGTCCACCATATAGCAAGTGGGCTGCCCAAGAAGATAGCGGGCGGCCAAAACACATGGGTCCCACTTTCCTGCTAAAGGGCCGGCCCAATTAGTATGTGGGGTCCACCATATAGGTGTGGGCCGCCCAACAAGACAGGTCGGGCCAAAAGCAGGTGGGTCCCACTTTCCTCTTAAAGGGCCGGCCCATTTAGTATGTGGGACCACCATATAGCAAGTGGGCCGGCCCAACACGATAGTGGGCCGGGCCAAAACACATGTGGGTCCCACTTTCCTGTTAAAGGGCCGGCCCAACTAGTATGTGGGGTCCACCATATAAAGTGGGCCGGCCCAACAAGATAGTGGGCCGGGCCAAAAACACAGGTGGGTCCCACTTTCCTCTTAAAGCGCCGGCCCATTTATTTTGTGGGGTCCACCAAAAAGCAAATGGGCTGGCCCAACTAATTAGTGGGCCGGCCCAGTAGTTGGTGGGGTCCACCTTAAAGCAAGTGGGCCAGCCCAATTAGTGTGGGGTCCACCGTAAATCAAATGGGCTGGCCCAAGAAGTAAGTGGGCCAGCCCGTTTAGTTGCTGTTTATATGCCGGCATAATATGCGCTTTAGGATTTTGCGGGCAGGCACATATGTGATTTCGCTTAATAGGGCCGTTTAAGGGATGGGAATTCGTGATTTAGATACTGAGAATATTTACGCAGCATTGATTTCTGTCGGATAGCCTCACTTACCACAAGCACCAAAGAAAAAATGCGCGAAAGAACTATAAAAACTAACTAAATATTACATCAGCTGCAAGGCATTGAAAAAATATTACAGAACCCAAAGAAATTGAATGGTAATTAAACCTAGCAATACAATGAAGCGATCCGGCAATCTTTTAAGTTGTCCATGCAGCACCTATATCTGAAACAAAGACATTACAAGTTAAGACAGCAACAATGGAAAGGCAAAGACACTACAATATTGTTTGGCAAAGAATTTGGAACTCATCATTTCGTCATTATAACAAGATCATTGTAATGCGCACAATAAGCAAACAAAGAGTGCATGCCGCATACCAACAACCAATATAACAGAGCATGTTAGAATGAAACAGCAGACTTACTACTGTCGAGTCCCATGCAAACCAACATGTTCAGGGAGTACAAAATTGGCATGAACAACATAGTAGCAGGCTATAAATTTTGTAACAACGACTGAGCAAGATGAAGTTATGATGGCTACATCTACAGAGCAGGGAATGTAAACCAAAAATAGAAGTTACGATGGCAAAAGCTAAAGAGGAGGGAATGTGAACCAACATGTGCCAAGTGCAATTACTTCATTTTGGCCGTGAACTAAATAATACTCCTGAACTTATAGTGAAGGGGATGCAAATCAAGATGTTTCGGGATATAAACTTGTAATGAGCAACACATGGAGGATAGTTAATGCTGGAGCTTAGGATGGACCAGATACAGAATATAGTGGGATCACCTGTGAACTTGTATAAGAGGGAATGCAAACCAATATGTTCAGCTTTCCATATGTGAGCGTCATGCCAAGTCAGAGAAACAAGTCAATAATGCAGCTTTTGAAGAACAAGATGGCACGCAAAATTATTATCTAGTAGTATGACAAGTTTATTTGTACTACAGGCTAGATAGCAGAGTGATAGCATGCCAAACTAAGTCCTTACTTTGTTAGCTTACAATGAACTAGATACAAAACAATGGCATCACCTGTAGTACAGGGAATGCAAGCCAACATGTTCATGGAGTAAAAAATTGGCACAAACAACATAGTAGCAGGCCATAATTTTTGTAACAACGACTGAGCAAGATAAAGTTATGATGGCTAGATCTACAGAGCAGGGAATGTAAACCAAATATAGAAGTTACGATGCCAAAAGCTATAGAGCAGGGAATGCGAACCAACATGTGCAATTACTTAAAATTGGCCATGAACTAAATAATAGCAGGATGTTACTATAATACCTACAGTATAATTTTTGTAACAACGACTGAGCAAGATAGAAGTTATGATGGCTACATCTACAGAGCAGGGAATGCAAACCAAAATGTTCAATCGCTTAAAGTTAGCAATGAAGTAGAAAATAGCAACGTGTTACGGTCATAGCTAGGAATGAACTAAAAGAGCTTCAGACAAACAAGCATCTGAACCCAGAACATGGCGCTAAAACAAGGGACTTACATTAGGAGAAGCACTCTGTGGGAGTCACAGCAGATCTTCCTGGGGTTGATAGATCCGGTGATGAAGTACGCTACATGTGCTACTTGGGGTTGGAGAGACGGCCATTACACTTCATGGTTACTCATCTCATCTGCAATCGTTAGCACAAACAGGTTCCCCCAAGATTAAACAAGAACTTGCAGGCAAGCAATAGAAAAGCGACAGTAGAAGAGTTTAGATCATGCACGGCGCCGGTGAAGCAGATCCGGTTCATGCACAGCGGTGTCGGTGAGCAAGATACGATGCGGTGGACGACGGATCCGGCGAAGCGGCTCCGGTGGGGTGGACGATACCGCAGCTGAAGCGACTGCGGTAGACTGCTGGATGAGCATATGGTTTCGAGGTTCGGCGGGGATGATCCGGTCCGGTTGATGACGGCGTCGATGAAGCGGCTCCGGCAGGCAGCCGGATGACGAGGATCGCGAGGGCTCGGGTAGGCCAGGGAAGTCCGGCGGGGATGTTCCGGTGCGGTGGTCGTGGAGGTGGGAGAGAGGGACTTGGGAAGTTCCGGTGGGTGGTCTGAGGGAAATGAATTTTTTTGGGAGGGTTTCCGGGCTAGGGAGGTGGTGATCCAAAAAATGACGGGCAGACCCCCCCACCAACCGACTTTGCTGTCATCTCCACAGGGGTAGAATGGGAATTTGGAAGCGTACGAAATTTTTGTATTTTGTAGGCGGGAAGTTTTGCCGCTATGAGATTTTGAATTTCGCTAAGGTCCAAGTATAATGATAAAAAATTGTGAGACCGTACTAGTACCTCTGTTCAAGGCCGAGTGCAAAATCAAATCATCATCATCTTGAATATTGGTCACTACCATGGTCATGATCTATCTCTGAAATTAGCGTATCCGCTATATCAAAGTATAATGATAAAAAAAATTGTGAGACCGTACTAGTACTTCTATTCTAGGCCGAGTGCAACATCAAATCATCATCACGTTAAAAATTTGTTACCATGATCATGATCTATCTCTGAAATTGGCGCATCCGCTATATCTTTCAAAGTATAATTATACGAGTAATAAAAATTGTGAGACCATACTAGTACTTCTGTTCAAGTTCGAGTGCAACATTAAATCATCATCACGTTGAAAATTTGTTACCATGATCATGATCTACCTCTGAAAATGGGCGCATCCGCTAAAACTTGCAAAGTATAATGATACAAAATTGTGAGACCGTACTAGTACTTATGTTCAAGGTCGAGTGCAACATCAAATCATCATTACATTGAAAAGTGTGTTACCATGATCACGATCTATCTCTGAATTTGGCGCATCCGCTAAATCTCGCAAAGTATAATGATAAAAAAATTGTGAGATTGTACTAGTACTTCTATTCAAGTTCGAGTGCAACATCAAATCATCATCACGTTGAAAATTTGTTACCATGATCATGATCTATCTCTGAATTTGGCGCATCTGCTAAATCTTGCAAAGTATAATGATAAAGAAATTGTAAGACAGTAGTAGTACTTCTGTTCAAGGTCGAGTGCAACATCAAATCATCATCACGTTGAAAATTTGTTACCATGATCCTCTGAAAATAGGCGCATCCGCTAAAACTTGCAAAGTATAATGATACAAAATTGTGAGACCGTACTAGTACTTATGTTCAAGGTCTAGTGCAACATCAAATCATCATTACATTGAAAATTGTGTTACCATGATCATGATCTATCTCTGAATTTGGCGCATCCGCTAAATCTCGCAAAGTATAATGATAAAAAAATTGTGAGACTGTACTAGTACTTATGTTCAAGGCCGAGTGCAGGATCAAATCATCATCATGTTGAAATTTGTTACAACGATCATGACATATCTCTAAAATTGGCGCATCCGCTAAATCTTGCACGTGGCGCATCTCGGTGCGGAGCAACAAGCCGGTGCTATCAAGGTTGAGGCGTCGGTAGCGTCATCGGGCTCTCCTCTTTTGATAGATCTTCTACATGGCGTGGCGCACCGCCCACCGAGAAGCAGTCATATGTGAGATCGAGGTGGAGACGTCGCCGGCATCCTCGAGGCGCGACCGCCCTTCTACGAGCCAGAGTCGACTCAAGGTATGAATCCATGCGCTGTCGCGTCCCTTCTGCATATGAAGTGGAATGCCTTAGATTTATTGTTCTTCTCTTACGATTATTTGCCGGACATGTGTGCTCTTTCTCTGAATATATTGCTTGAAAAGCTAACCAAGTTACTTAAATTCACTTCGTTCTTAATCTTGCGTGCCAATTTTGTTATTTTTGCTGACAGTGGTGCGCGCAAGGAAATTTATTTCTGGGTGTGCTGAGCTGTTAGGCCTAAGTCGAAATCCTCAGCTAAACAAGGCCTCAGCTTAACACATAAAAAGGTGTTCAATCTCGCCCACAATGTCCTCTTCTTTCCTCTTCCTTTATTGGAACTTGTTTTGCAGACAAGGAAAGTGGCACGTGTAATGTGAGTAAAACCCTCTTAGCCAAAATCAGCTACGAGCAAGATTTTATGTATTGTAGATTCCCCAATTGACTCTCATCCCCAATGTAGTCTTTTTTATGTCAGTATAGACTTCTTTACTGGATGTATACTATCGTACATGGCATGCATTTGCCTAATGAGGAGCATTGTATTGCCATTCTAGCCAACCTGATCGATCTGTCAAGCTTCATGCACGAGATGCCATGTTTAATTTACTCCCTCGCTCCGATCCATATTTATTGGTGTAAAATGAATGTGAATCGGAGGGAGTACTCTTCTTAGATAGTACTATACCAGTTCAAAAAAAAGTACTGTACTACTACATCACAAATGCATCAAAAGAGTACTACATCACAAGACCACCACGGTTGTACTAGTAGAGTTTAATGCTTAACTTCCAAAGGGAATAAGATTACACATATGAACTTTAAACAGGCGCTGTCCGATGTCTGCTTGTTTGGGAGCACAACATAAATAATACTACCCCCGTCCATACATAAGTGACTAAACTTTGTCTGAAGATGTTTCATCTATATATGTTTTTAGTGTGTAGATACATCCGTATCTTGAAGGAAAAAGGTGAGCCGCTAACTTTTTGAATAGAGTGAGTAATACAATTCGGATAAACAATGGTGTAGTAAAACAAATACTCCTGCCCATCATAAAACAAAACACAGACTGACTCAAATATATGTACAGATCACAAAAAAGGTTTCATCAGAACCCGAACATATACATGCAGAAATGACCGTTTGATCACATAAAACAAAGGTTTCGTGGCATATTTATGCCCCCAAAACAAGCAGACGTAGGACAGCGCCAACGTACTAGCAGCTAGCACTATGGAGCTGCAGTACAAACAAATGGTGCAGCGACATTTCCACCAGAACGAAAACTAAAAGACATCAGACCAAACAAAAGCTGGGCTATCACTTCTTGCCCAAACAAGCCTTGCTCCTTCATATGCGACTTCCTTTTCTCTTATGGATGTTGAACTTTGAATTAGATGGGTTCCTGACAGCGCGTTCTTTTTCGTGTCCTTGATGTTGCACTCTGGATCAGGTCGGTTACTGTCAGGAAATGAACAAATTGATCAGCAAAAGTCATATGTAAATGAATGCAAAGGTTACATATGAATGACTAACCCGGTCTAACTGAGTAGGGATGTAAAGTGCACCAACGTCTAGCAGAATTGTACTTTCTCCACTGCCAGTTGCTCATATCTAATTGGAATACTCCCTCCTTTGCCCGTACAACCAGCTCATTTTTGTCCTCAAATACGCAGAGTAACCTTACTGGATGTTTCCAATTGTATGGAAATGATGTGTCAAGGCCAAAAAAAGTATCCAATTCAAAATTTATATGACATGTCCATGACTCGTGATCGCCTGTTGATGATCTTGTACTGGTCCATGTTTGTAGGGTGAAGTCTCTTATAACAGCAAGGGCAACATCTCCATTATGTCCCTTGAAGATGTGAATGTTAAGCATGAATATATCATGCGTCTCATGAGGGCACTGAATATATTTCAGAGTCTTCTTTGCATGGTCAAGCTCAATGATATATCTAGACTTCGTTGGCCAGTACAAAATACCCCCTATGAGAGTTGCCGGTCTACGGTCAATCTCTGACAGCATCGGAGTTGATCGAGCTAGAAACTCCCATTCTTTTGAATCTGGTGAGTAGATATGAGCCTGTGCATCGTAACGTTTAGTTGTTATCCAAACAACCGAGAACTTGCCACAATGTGTAAACGGTTCAGAGTTGTTTCTCGAACAGAGAATTGAGCCGCTGCTTTCAATTGTGTGATTGCGCCACAATGGTGGTTCTGGTATCGCTGTGAGAACTTGCCTAATTGGATCCCAGACTGATATATACCCTCTGGATACATTAGAATGGAGTAGCACCATACCATCGCGGCATCCCAGGACATAGATTTTGGGACCGTTCACTTGAGACGGGATTGCCAGCATCTTCAAGATGGCCGGGTGAAGATCATGCTCTGTGATGAATCGATTGTCCTCGGAGTTGTTGGTGAAAAACCCTAGCAACGGGTTTCCTCCGTTGTGTGACACAGTTAGCTTTCTGAAATAATTGCTTCCCATACATTGCCTCCATGCTTTCTTGGTGCCTGATGCAGCTAGTAAGCAGGTTGGATGGGGAGGAAGCCTGACAAGAATCTGAGAGACTACATCTCCAGGCAGATCGTTGATTGTTGTGGGTGTCCTTCGACTGAAGCTGGTAGGATTATGCAAATCGCACGATGCATCGTCAAAATTATGTAAACAGCACACTGCATCATCTATTTTTTAAAACAAAATGCAACATCTAATTTGACTAAGCAGCAAAATGCATCATCTAATTCATCATCAAAGTTTCCTAAACTGCACGGTGCATCAGCAAAATCAAAATAGTGTAAACAGCACAATGCATCAGCAAAATCAAAATAATGTAAACAGGACAATGCATCAGCAAAATCAAAATAATGTGAACAGCACAATGCATCAGCAAAATCAAAATATTGTAAACAGGACAATGCAATTGTAATCCTGTTGCATAATCAATGAAGCCCTTAATTTGCAAAAAAAAAACACCACAAAAATAGGACGCACCAACGGAAGGCAATCTCGCATATACAGTAATAATTGCTAACGTGTCAACACGATTGGAGGAAAAAGAGACCTCTACAGGACCCAAAACGCTGTGGTAACATCAGATGGGGTTAGCTTTGATATAGGTAATAAAATGTAAACAGCACAATACATCATCTAAGTTGACAGCAAAATTCTTCATCGAAATTTCCCACACTGTTCAAGGAATCAGAAAAATTACCTAAAAGGCTAAAAGAGCAAAATGCATCATCAGAGTAAAATATATGTAAACAGTACAATGCATCATCCAACTTTTGGCTAAACAGCAGAGAGCATTAGCTAGGTTGACAGAAAAACAAAAACAAAAAAAACCATGAAAAATTCCTGAAGAGGTGAGTGCATCAGAAAAATTACTACCTAAAAAGCATAATGAATCACCCAAATTACAAAAGAAGCAGAATGCATCATCAAAAATACAAAAACATCTCAATGCATCATCACGTCTGGTTTGGGCAAAAAACCCAATCCACCAGATCTAACCTCATTGCAGTTGGGGAAGGTAGAACTTACAAAGGGGTTGACGAGTCACGATCATATGCAACAAGCGCCGCCTTAGATGAAGTCACCATCCAAGCTCTCGACGCGTTCAAAGCAGCCAGCTTCGAAGCCTCCGACGGTTCTCCCGGCTGCGCCGCCAAAACTCTCGAAGCACGCGCCAAGACTTTCCAACAAAATGCAGCTTCGATACGAGCATTTGCCAGCGCCACAGCGCCCGGGCCCGTCCTAGCCACCGCCTTCGCCTTTGCCTCCGCATCCGCTTTACATGTCTCCGCCGATGCATGCAGAGCATCCGTCTCCGCTTTCCATGTATCCGCCGACGCAGTGTAGGCATCGAGCGACGCCGTTTTCATTTCCTAGAAAACCCAGTAAGTTACTCACATTGCAATCCCCAAATTAAGGTTATATCGAACACAATGACCGATGAACCTCTGTACTCGCCGGAGGTTGGAGATGTACATACCTGCGAAGATCGGTCCGGTGGTGCTTGACGGTGGTGCGTCGGGGACGGGGGAGAACTCGGCGGGGAGAATGGTGGCGCGGCCCAAGACGGCGGCGCGGAGAGGGGCGACGGTGCGGTCATCGAACCTCGGCAGACAGTATTTTGTATATATATATGAGAAGAAGAATAAAGTCTGGTCGAATGAGGCAGCGCGACCGGCAGAGTACAACCGAAGGCTACTAGTGCTACCTTGGAGTATTGTAGTAATATAACATAATAAAAATAATGGCCTTGTTTAAACCACTCTTGTCAGTGTGGCATCGCTTCCAAATTTAATGCATTCTGTGGAAATCGGAATAATGCTGTAAAAACTCTCATACTAGTGTGGTATATATAGCATGCACCGACACTTTTCAACAAAATGTCGTCTCCATTTCATAGGAGACTGCTTGCACACTGGGATACGATGCTGACATGACGAAGGGCGCAGAAGTATTTTGGAGTATTTCATTCGAGCAGATCGGGGCGACGGTGCGTCTTTGGAGGGAATACCGTGTGGTGTGTCTTTGGAGGGAATACCGTACGTACTTAGGAGTATTTCATTCGAGCAGACTGCTTGCACACTGGGATACGATGCTGACATGACGAAGGGCGCAGAAGTTTGCGAAAATGGTTGTACTACCATCCGACCATTAGTATAATCGAGCAGCCTAGTATAATCATTGCGCGATAGCTTACACGAGAAGGAAAAGAGCCGAACAGCTGTGGATAATAAAAGCATTTGGCTCTTCGAGGATCCTTCTTCTACTGCCTTCTCAAAGGAGTACTACTATTGTAATCTTTTTTTTGTTTTTCTGGGACCTTCGGGTCCCTTCCCCGTTGAAAAGTGAAGTGTTTCGAATACATTCATATGCCTATGTTTCTATTTTTACAAGCAAATAAATAACAAAGGATGACTCAATGCACAAGTTGATCTCATTTTGAAATTTTTTAAAACTTCTTCTATTGTATTCAAATTTGATTAGAAGGAGTCGATCGATTGTACATGCCAATCGTATAGCTTGGTGGGTGGATTGGCATTTGAAGTTTGGTCATTGTGTTCTTGTTTGTTACCACCCTCGCAAGGCACGTCCAAGTATTTCCTGTCAGAATTTATGGCATGTATGTAGTTAAATAACCTACATTATTTCAATTATGAGTTTAATTACTAGGCAAAAGCTTAAAAATCCATATATAGTTCCAGATTAAGATGAACAAATCCTTGAACCTATATCTACAAAATTGATGGCACTAACACATCCTACCAAGCGGAAAGCATGTCTACCCTACTGCTTCCAAAAGGTGGAATTATGACAATAATGTGCAACTGTTAAAATTTGGTAGCCCTCCTTCACAATTAACACACATCTAGCCATTTTTGTACAGTAATAAAAAAGGGAAATCATTCTTTCATGCATGCATATAATTGTTAGAATCTCTTGTTTGTGAAGTTGCTTAAAATACGATCTCTTCCAAACTTGAGGTCATATGATAACTAAAAAGTTTTGTATGGCGGGATTTTGCATCAAAGTACATGCGCACAATACTCACTTGTGGGCAGAAAGCCAAACAAACTCATATTACTAGGTTTGTATTAATTTGTTCAAGAAATTTCACCATCACACATGATTTTGTGCTTGCGTTAATTTTACTTTAAAAACTTCTTCCAAATTCAAATTTTCTTCAAACATGCCAACGGTACATGTCTACCAATTAATAATTAAGGGTACACCACACGTACTGCCTCGTAGGGTACATAAAAAATTATACTATATTTTATGGCATGTACTAATTTCACATAATCTACAACTCAACGTCGAGTTTAATGATCAGCCCAGAACTAGAAAACAAATATACATATAGTTGCAAATTAACCTAGAAAAGCTCTAGTATCCTTTAAAACCCTAGAAAATGGACATGCATGCATGCATCCTACTCATAATAATTAATTAAGGTCTCGATCTCTATACTGCTCACGAAGTTTGGAATTCTGGCAAATATGCAACTTGTTTCATTAATTTACCATGGCGAGATAGATGCATGCACATCGATCACTTAAAAAATATAAAGTTTGTAAAGGATTTGGCATCCATATATGCTCACCGGATATATAGATAAGGCCAAGCAAACACATCGAATATTTGTGAAGAAATGTTTTTGCTAGAACCTTCAAATTTTTAGATTTACATCACACACAAAGAACACACCTTTAATTTCGCCAGGTTTGTGCACTAATAAAGTACTCCTACAGTACTAGAAATTGGATTGTTCTACTCCGGAGTGATATGCTCACCGGAGTATTTTTGGATCTTAGCTGGAGCGGCGTTTGGCGGTTGCACGAAGCCGTGCTGGATGTTAAGCCTGTCGAGGCACGCCTGGTGGAAAGCGTGCGCCACCTTAGCCTCATCGGCGCGCCGCTGCAATGCTGCGTCCCTGGGATTTGCAGCCGCCGCATTCTTAGCCTGCACGAAAGCTTGCAGAGCATCCCGGCATCTATAGAGTGCCGGGAACATCACGTTATATACGAGCTCCTTGGCGGTGTTGCTCCTGCAAAGGGCGTCGCCGTGATGCGCTTCGAAAGAACGGCCTGGCTCCACGGCCGGCACCGCCTGAAGTGCGGTCGGATTAGGCGGCTGGCCACGGGAGCTCCCTGCCTCCGCATCGTTCGCGCCGGCCGGGAAGGGGATCTCACCTGCTGGCAAAGAAAACCATGCGGCATGCGCGGGCGGAAAAGCCGGCCAGGGCCGAGCGGGCGTCGCATGCGGGGTTGCGTGGGAGATCCCTGCCTCTGCATCCATCGGCCCGCACGGGAAGCGGCTGGCGAGGGGCTCCACGGCCAGCGCCGCCGCCGCGGGCTGAACAACCGGCCAGTGCAGAGCGGGCGGGTTATGCCTTGGTGCGCGATGGACGAAGCGAAGGCGGCGCTGATGCTCCGCTTCCTCGTCGGTGGTAGGACTACGCGCGCGGCGACCAGAGCCAAGTCGGAAGGCCATAGATATGTCGATTGGTCACTTAAGCTGGAGAGAGGTTCTCTTACCATTTCGGAGAAGCGGAGTAAGAGGAAGTTGTTGCTTATACGGGTTCACTGCCACGTTGGGTTAAGAGGGGCAAAGTTGGTCAATGCCTAGGAAGTTGGAATCGTTTTGGCCCCAATTTTTTAATTACCTTGCGGTTCATCTCTCGGTCTCTCCCACCTCTTCACTATCCCTCCCCTTGCCTCCTTTCATGCTTCATCGTAGTGCATCTTGTTTTTCTAGCACCTTCACAAAAATCATACACATTTGGCCGATTCTGTCATTGTGTGCACTAATAAAGTAAAAAATCCATTATATGTGAATAAACGTTTAATACACTAGCTCGCAAAGATGTTTCTCAAGGCGATATGCACAATGCCTGCCAAAAATGGGTCATGATAACTAAATTTCGTGTTAATTTTTGCATGACATGTACTCACTTGTGTATGAAGCCAAGCAAACTCATAATCTATACCAAAAAAATGTGAAAGAGTTCTTTTTAGTATCCTTCATACATGGGGTTCCTATTTTTACTTTCTATTTTTACTAGTTACAAGTACTCATGCATGAAAACTTTTGAAAATATGTGCATTTTGGGCTGTGTGGAGACATGGTACAATAATATATTCAAGTTGATATACAAAGTCTAGACATATTCAAACTAGACAAATAATGTATCTAACCCCCTAACCCTAAACTCTGTCTTATGAAGTCAAGCATGCATGAAGAGAATTGGTTTTGGGTTTCAAACATGGAAATTTCAAAATCATCCCAAAAGCTTCATTTTAGAGCGACTAAGAAGGATCCAGGCTTACCTTTCCATTTTCATGTTTTAAACTTGTTTAAATCTTGGTCAAATCCTAGATTTGACCAAGATTCAAATGGGCATAAAATAAAAAAATGAAAAAATGAAAAACCAAAGCGCACATAGTCTTCTTATATGTCATATAGTAAGCATTAAAGTTGGTAAACAAGGTCTAGACATATTCAAACTAGACAAATCATGTATATACCCCCTAACCCCTAAACTCTATCTTATGACGAAGTCAAGCATGAAGATTAAGTGGTTTTGGGTTTCAAACATGGAAATTTTGAAAACCTCCCAAAAACTTCATTTTAGGGTGACTAAGAAGGATACAGGCTTCCCTTTTCATTTTCATGTTCTATACTTGTTTAAATCTTGGTCAAACCTAGGATTTGACCAAGATTCAAATGTGCATCAAAATTCCAAAAAAATCAGAAAAATGAAAAACCAAAGCACATAGTTTTCTTATGTCATATAGTAAGCATTAAAGTTGATAAACAAGGGTCTAGACATATTCAAACAAGAAAAATCATGTATCTACCCCCTAACCCTAAACTTTGTCTTATGTAGTCAAGCATGAAGAGAAGTGGTTTTGGGTTTCAAATATGGAAATTTCAAAAACCTATCAAAAGCTTCATTTTAGAGTGACTAAGAAGGATCCATGCTTGCCTTTTCATTTTCATATTTGAAACTTGTTTAAATCATTGTCAAACCTAGGATTTGACCAAGATTTAAATGGGCATAAAATTAAAAAATCGGAAAAATGAAAAACAAAAGCACATAGTCTTCTTATGTCACATATATATATAGTAAGCATTCAAAAGTTGATAAACAAGGTCTAGCTAGACATATTCAAATAAGACAAATCATGTATCTACCCCTCTAACCCTAAACTCTGTCTTATGAAGTCAAGCATGAAGAGAAGTGGTTTTAGGTTTCAAACATGGAAATTTCAAAAACCTCCCAAAAACTTCATTTTAGAGTGACTAAGAAGGATACATGTTTCCCTTTTCATTTTCATGTTTTAAACTTGTTTAAATCTTGGTCAAACCTAGGATTTGACCAAGATACAAATAGGCACAAAAAATAAAAAACAAAAAGCACATAGTGTTCTTATGTCATATCGTAAGCATTCAAGTTGATAAACAAGGTCTAGATATATCCAAACCAGACAAATCATGTATATATGTACCCCGTGTCGATCTTATGAAGTCTAGCATGAAGAAAAGTCGTTTTGGCCGGGTTTCAAACATGGAAATTTCAAGAACATCCCAAAAGCTTCATTTTAGAGCGACTAAGAAGGATCGAGGCTTACCTTTCCATTTTCATGATTTAAACTTGTTTAAATCTTGGTCAAATCTTGCTCAAGCATGAAGATAAGTGGTTTTGGGTTTCAAACATGGAAATTTCAAAAACCTCCCAAAAACTTCATTTTAGGGTGACTAAGAAGGATACAGGCTTCCCTTTTCATTTTCATGTTCTATATATACTTGTTTAAATCTTGGTCAAACCTAGGATTTGACCAAGATTCAAATGTGCATCAAAATTCTAAAAAAATCAGAAAAATGAAAAACCAAAGCACATAGTCTTCTTATGTCATATAGTAAGCATTAAAGTTGATAAACATGGTCTAGACATATTCAAACCATACAAATCATGTATCTACCCCTAACCCCTAAACTATGTCTTATGAAGTCAAGCATGAAGAGAAGTGGTTTTGGGTTTCAAACATGAAAATTTCAAAAACCGCCCAAAAACTTCATTTTAGAGTGACTAAGAAGGATACATGCTTCCCTTTTCATTTTCATGTTTTAAACTTGTTTAAATCTTGGTCAAACCTAGGATTTGATAAACATGGTCTAGACATATTCAAACCAGACAAATCATGTATCTACCCCCTATCGACCCTAAACTTCGTCTTATGAAGTCAAGCATGAAGAGAAGTGGTTTTGGGTTTCAAACATGGAAATTTCAAAAACCTCCCAAAATTAAAGCTTCATTTTAGAGTGACTAGTTAAGAAGGATCCAGGCTTACCTTTTCATTTTCATGTTTTAAACTTGTTTAAATCTTGTTCAAACCTAGGATTTGACCAATATTCAAATGGGCATAAAATAAAAAATAAATAAAATAAAAAACCAAAGCACATAGTCTTCTTATGTCATATAGTAAGCATTCAAGTTCATGAACAAGGTCTAGACATATTCAAACCAGACAAATCATGTACCCCCTAACCCTAAACTTTGTCTTAATTATATATGAAGTCAAGCATGAAGCAGAGAAGTGTGGTTTTGGGTTTCAAACATGGAAATTTCAAAAACCTCCCAAAAAGCTTCATTTTAATTAGACTGGCTGGTTAATTAAGAAGGATCCATGATTAATTACCTTTTCATTGTCATGTTTTAAACTTGTTTAAATCTTGGTCGAACCTAGGATTTGACCAAGATTCAAATGGGCATAAAAATTCAGAAAAAAATCGAAAGAATGAAAAACCAAAGCACATAGCCTTCTTATGTCATATAGTAAGCATTCAAATTGATAAACATGGTCTAGACATATTCAAACCAGAAAAATCATGTATCTACCCCTAACCCTAAACTCTGTCTTATGAAGTCAAGCATGAACAGAAGTACGGTGGTTTTGGGTTTCAAACATGGTAAATTCAAGAACCTCCCAAAAGCTTCATTTTAGAGTTACTAAGAGAAAGATCCGGACTTAATTACCTTATCATTTTCACATGTTAAACTTGTTTAAATCTTGCTCAACAAACCTAGGATTTTACCAAGATTCTCAAATGGGCATAAAAATCAAAAAATGAAATACCAATGCACATAGTCCTCTTAAGTCATAAAGTAAGCATTCAAGTTGATAAACAAGCTATAGACATATTCAAACAAGACAAATCATGTATCTACCCCCTATCGACCCTAAACTTCGTCTTATGAAGTCAAGCATGAAGAGAAGTGGTTTTGGGTTTCAAACATGGAAATTTCAAAAACCTCCCAAAATTCAGCTTCATTTTAGAGCGACTAAGAAGGATCGATGCTTACCTTTTCATTTCCATGTTTTAAACTTATTTAAATCTTGGTCAAACCTAGCTAGGATTTGACCAAGATTCAAATGGGCATAAAAATTCAGACAAAAAATCTAAAGAATGAAAAACCAAAGCACATAGCCTTCTTAATTATGTCATATAGTAAACACTCAAGTTGATAAACAAGCTAGGTCTAGACATATTCAAACCAGAAAAATCATGTGTATATCTACCCCTAACCCTAAACTCTGTCTTATGAAGTCAATCATGAAGAGAATTGGTTTTGGGTTTCAAACATGGAAATTTCAAGTACGTCCCAAAAGCTTCATATATTTTAGAGTGACTAATTAAGAAGGATCTTGGCTTACGTTTTCATTTTCATGCTTGAAACTTGTTTAAATCTTGGTTGAACCTAGGATTTGACCAGAATCAAATGTGCATAAAATTCTTAAAAAAAATAGAAAAATGAAAAACAAAAGCACATGGTCTTCTTATGTCATATAGTAAGCATTCAAGTTGATAAACAAGGTTTAGACATATTCAAACCAGACAAATCATGTATCTACCCCCTAACCCTAAACTCGGTCTTATGAAGTCTAGCATGAGGAGAAGTCGTTTTGGGTTTCAAACGTTTAAGCCAAAAGCCCCATTTCAAATATTTCAAACTTATTCAAATTTGAAAGACACACAAGTTATAGCACACATAGTGCATACATTCTCACACATACTGCACTAGATGCTAACCCGGCCTATAGTTTGAGGCCATTGGATGAGGTCGAAAAAATCTTGGATTAGAAATGGGGTTGTTCGAACCCCGTAGTTGGATTTTTTGAACCTTGATCTGTAGTACTGGGCAAAGCCCTAGTTTAACCTATTTAATTATAGATTCGTAGGTCGATTTTTCTACCTTTTTATTATTACTATGCAGCACATGTGTGTTTGCCCGTCGAGTGAAACTCGGAGGAAGAGGGATCACTCGGAAGGAGAGAAGAAGGGAGAGAATTATGGTGTCTCCCCTTTTTCGGGTGATGATGTTGACTTTTGTGCAGGGTTTGTCAGTGAGCAGGAGGTGCGAGCGAGCGAGCGAGCGAGTCGAGCGAGGCCGAGAATGAGAGAGTTTTTTTTTTTTTTTTTTGAGAGGGACGACCGAAGGATCCAGAAGGACCCACAGACTTCCAATACGCATCCTGATGCGTCTTCTCTTGACAAAGAAAATGTCTGGGAGTTTGCGTACCTATTGCACGTGACTTGTGCTCACTGAAGTGTGGGACCTCACGCATGGGCACCACACGTAAGTGACAGACCTGTTGGTGTAAAAACTCGGTTGATTATTATAGTGCATTAGAACAAAGTTTCCTATGGATTCAAGGGTAGGAAATCCAAGTTAACTCATTTACATGACATTATTTTTTCCATGAAGCAAAGTTAACGCACCTATCAATTGGTACATTTTGGAGTGACTAAGAAGGATCCAGGCTTACTTATTCGTTTTCACGTGTAAAACTTGTCTAAATCTTGGTCAAACAAAATTGGCAGAAAATTCAAAAAAAAAACAGAAAAATGAAAAACCAAAGCGCACATAGTCTTCTTATATGTCATATAGTAAGCATTAAAGTTGATAAACAAGGTCTGGACATATTCAAACTAGCTAGACAAATCATGTATCTACCCCCTAACCCCTAAACTCTGTCTTATGACGAAGTCAAGCATGAAGATAAGTGGTTTTGGGTTTCAAACATGGAAATTTCAAAAACCTCCCAAAAACTTCATTTTAGGGTGACTAAGAAGGATACAGGCTTCCATTTTCATTTTCATGATCTATACTTGTTTAAATCTTGGTCAAACCTAGGATTTGACCAAGATTCAAATGTGCATCAAAATTCCAAAAAAATCAGAAAAACGAAAAACCAAAGCACATAGTTTTCTTATGTCACATACATATATATAGTAAGCATTCAAAAGTTGATAAACAAGGTCTAGCTAGACATATTCAAATAAGACAAATCATGTATCTACCCCTCTAAAACCATAAATAACTCTGTCTTATGAAGTCAAGCATGAAGAGAAGTGGTTTTTGGTTTCAAACATGGAAATTTCAAAAACCTCCCAAAATTAAAGCTTCGTTTTAGAGTGACTAGTTAAGAAGGATCCAGGCTTACCTTTTCATTTTCATGTTTTAAACTTGTTTAAATCTTGGTCAAACCTAGGATTTGACCAATATTCAAATGGGCATAAAATAAAAAAATAGATAAAATAAAAAACCAAAGCACATATTCTTCTTATGTCATATAGTAAGCATTCAAAAGTTCATAAACAAGGTCTAGACATATTCAAACCAGACAAATCATGTACCCCCTAACCCTAAACTTTGTCTTAATTATATATGAAGTCAAGCATGAAGCAGAGAAGTGTGGTTTTGGGTTTCAAACATGGAAATTTCAAAAACCTCCCAAAAAGCTTCATTTTAATTAGACGGGCTGGTTAATTAAGAAGGATCCATGATTAATTACCTTTTCATTGTCATGTTTTAAACATGTTTAAATCTTGGTCGAACCTAGGATTTGACCAAGATTCAAATGGGCATAACAATTCAGAAAAAAATCGAAAGAATGAAAAACAAAAGCACATAGTCTTCTTATGTCATATAGTAAGCATTAAAGTTGATAAACATGGTCTAGACATATTCAAACCATACAAATCATGTATCTACCCCTAACCCCTAAACTATGTCTTATGAAGTCAAGCATGAAGAGAAGTGGTTTTGGGTTTCAAACATGAAAATTTCAAAAACCGCCCAAAAACTTCATTTTAGAGTGACTAAGAAGGATACATGCTTCCCTTTTCATTTTCATGTTTTAAACTTGTTTAAATCTTGGTCAAACCTAGGATTTGATAAACATGGTCTAGACATATTCAAACCAGACAAATCATGTATCTACCCCCTATCGACCCTAAACTTCGTCTTATGAAGTCAAGCATGAAGAGAAGTGGTTTTGGGTTTCAAATAACATGGAAATTTCAAAAACCTCCCAAAATTAAAGCTTCATTTTAGAGTGACTAGTTAAGAAGGATCCAGGCTTACCTTTTCATTTTCATGTTTTAAACTTGTTTAAATCTTGTTCAAACCTAGGATTTGACCAATATTCAAATGGGCATAAAATAAAAAATAAATAAAATAAAAAACCAAAGCACATAGTCTTCTTATGTCATATAGTAAGCATTCAAGTTCATGAACAAGGTCTAGACATATTCAAACCAGACAAATCATGTACCCCCTAACCCTAAACTTTGTCTTAATTATATATGAAGTCAAGCATGAAGCAGAGAAGTGTGGTTTTGGGTTTCAAACATGGAAATTTCAAAAACCTCCCAAAAAGCTTCATTTTAATTAGACGGGCTGGTTAATTAAGAAGGATCCATGATTAATTACCTTTTCATTGTCATGTTTTAAACATGTTTAAATCTTGGTCGAACCTAGGATTTGACCAAGATTCAAATGGGCATAACAATTCAGAAAAAAATCGAAAGAATGAAAAACAAAAGCACATAGCCTTCTTATGTCATATAGTAAGCATTCAAATTGATAAACATGGTCTAGACATATTCAAACCAGAAAAATCATGTATCTACCCCTAACCCTAAACTCTGTCTTATGAAGTCAAGCATGAACAGAAGTACGGTGGTTTTGGGTTTCAAACATGGTAAATTCAAGAACCTCCCAAAAGCTTCATTTTAGAGTTACTAAGAGAAAGATCCAGACTTAATTACCTTATCATTTTCACATGTTAAACTTGTTTAAATCTTGCTCAACAAACCTAGGATTTTACCAAGATTCTCAAATGGGCATAAAAATCAAAAAATGAAATACCAATGCACATAGTCCTCTTATAAGTCATAAAGTAAGCATTCAAGTCGATAAACAAGGTCTAGACATATTCAAACAAGACAAATCATGTATCTACCCCCTATCGACCCTAAACTTCGTCTTATGAAGTCAAGCATGAAGAGAAGTGGTTTTGGGTTTCAAACATGGAAATTTCAAAAACCTCCCAAAATTCAGCTTCATTTTAGAGCGACTAAGAAGGATCGATGCTTACCTTTTCATTTCCATGTTTTAAACTTATTTAAATCTTGGTCAAACCTAGCTAGGATTTGACCAAGATTCAAATGGGCATAAAAATTCAGACAAAAAATCTAAAGAATGAAAAACCAAAGCACATAGCCTTCTTAATTATGTCATATAGTAAACACTCAAGTTGATAAACAAGCTAGGTCTAGACATATTCAAACCAGAAAAATCATGTGTATATCTACCCCTAACCCTAAACTCTGTCTTATGAAGTCAATCATGAAGAGAATTGGTTTTGGGTTTCAAACATGGAAATTTCAAGTACGTCCCAAAAGCTTCATATATTTTAGAGTGACTAATTAAGAAGGATCTTGGCTTACGTTTTCATTTTCATGCTTGAAACTTGTTTAAATCTTGGTTGAACCTAGGATTTGACCAGAATCAAATGTGCATAAAATTCTTAAAAAAATAGAAAAATGAAAAACAAAAGCACATGGTCTTCTTATGTCATATAGTAAGCATTCAAGTTGATAAACAAGGTTTAGACATATTCAAACCAGACAAATCATGTATCTACCCCCTAACCCTAAACTCGGTCTTATGAAGTCTAGCATGAGGAGAAGTCGTTTTGGGTTTCAAACGTTTAAGCCAAAAGCCCCATTTCAAATATTTCAAACTTATTCAAATTTGAAAGACACACAAGTTATAGCACACATAGTGCATACATTCTCACACATACTGCACTAGATGCTAACCCGGCCTATAGTTTGAGGCCATTGGATGAGGTCGAAAAAAATCTTGGATTAGAAATGGGGTTGTTCGAACCCCGTAGTTGGATTTTTTGAACCTTGATCTGTAGTACTGGGCAAAACCCTAGTTTAACCTATTTAATTATAGATTCGTAGGTCGATTTTTCTACCTTTTTATTATTACTATGCAGCACATGTGTGTTTGCCCGTCGAGTGAAACTCGGAGGAAGAGGGATCACTCGGAAGGAGAGAAGAAGGGAGAGAATTATGGTGTCTCCCCTTTTTCGGGTGATGATGTTGACTTTTGTGCAGGGTTTGTCAGTGAGCAGGAGGTGCGAGCGAGAGCGAGCGAGCGAGTCGAGCGAGGCCGAGAATGAGAGAGATTTGTTTTTTTTTTTTTGAGAGGGACGACCGAAGGATCCAGAAGGACCCACAGACTTCCAATACGCATCCTGATGCGTCTTCTCTTGACAAAGAAAATGTCTGGGAGTTTGCGTACCTATTGCACGTGACTTGTGCTCACTGAAGTGTGGGACCTCACGCATGGGCACCACACGTAAGTGACAGACCTGTTGGTGTAAAAACTCGGTTGATTATTATAGTGCATTAGAACAAAGTTTCCTATGGATTCAAGGGTAGGAAATCCAAGTTAACTCATTTACATGACATTATTTTTTCCATGAAGCAAAGTTAACGCACCTATCAATTGGTACATTTTGGAGTGACTAAGAAGGATCCAGGCTTACTTATTCGTTTTCACGTGTAAAACTTGTCTAAATCTTGGTCAAACAAAATTGGCAGAAAATTCAAAAAAAAACAGAAAAATGAAAAACCAAAGCGCACATAGTCTTCTTATATGTCATATAGTAAGCATTAAAGTTGATAAACAAGGTCTGGACATATTCAAACTAGCTAGACAAATCATGTATCTACCCCCTAACCCCTAAACTCTGTCTTATGACGAAGTCAAGCATGAAGATAAGTGGTTTTGGGTTTCAAACATGGAAATTTCAAAAACCTCCCAAAAACTTCATTTTAGGGTGACTAAGAAGGATACAGGCTTCCATTTTCATTTTCATGATCTATACTTGTTTAAATCTTGGTCAAACCTAGGATTTGACCAAGATTCAAATGTGCATCAAAATTCCATAAAAAATCAGAAAAACGAAAAACCAAAGCACATAGTTTTCTTATGTCACATACATATATATAGTAAGCATTCAAAAGTTGATAAACAAGGTCTAGCTAGACATATTCAAATAAGACAAATCATGTATCTACCCCTCTAAAACCATAAATAACTCTGTCTTATGAAGTCAAGCATGAAGAGAAGTGGTTTTTGGTTTCAAACATGGAAATTTCAAAAACCTCCCAAAATTAAAGCTTCGTTTTAGAGTGACTAGTTAAGAAGGATCCAGGCTTACCTTTTCATTTTCATGTTTTAAACTTGTTTAAATCTTGGTCAAACCTAGGATTTGACCAATATTCAAATGGGCATAAAATAAAAAAATAGATAAAATAAAAAACCAAAGCACATATTCTTCTTATGTCATATAGTAAGCATTCAAAAGTTCATAAACAAGGTCTAGACATATTCAAACCAGACAAATCATGTACCCCCTAACCCTAAACTTTGTCTTAATTATATATGAAGTCAAGCATGAAGCAGAGAAGTGTGGTTTTGGGTTTCAAACATGGAAATTTCAAAAACCTCCCAAAAAGCTTCATTTTAATTAGACCGGCTGGTTAATTAAGAAGGATCCATGATTAATTACCTTTTCATTGTCATGTTTTAAACTTGTTTAAATCTTGGTCGAACCTAGGATTTGACCAAGATTCAAATGGGCATAACAATTCAGAAAAAAATCGAAAGAATGAAAAACAAAAGCACATAGTCTTCTTATGTCATATAGTAAGCATTAAAGTTGATAAACATGGTCTAGACATATTCAAACCATACAAATCATGTATCTACCCTAACCCCTAAACTATGTCTTATGAAGTCAAGCATGAAGAGAAGTGGTTTTGGGTTTCAAACATGAAAATTTCAAAAACCGCCCAAAAACTTCATTTTAGAGTGACTAAGAAGGATACATGCTTCCCTTTTCATTTTCATGTTTTAAACTTGTTTAAATCTTGGTCAAACCTAGGATTTGATAAACATGGTCTAGACATATTCAAACCAGACAAATCATGTATCTACCCCCTATCGACCCTAAACTTCGTCTTATGAAGTCAAGCATGAAGAGAAGTGGTTTTGGGTTTCAAATAACATGGAAATTTCAAAAACCTCCCAAAATTAAAGCTTCATTTTAGAGTGACTAGTTAAGAAGGATCCAGGCTTACCTTTTCATTTTCATGTTTTAAACTTGTTTAAATCTTGTTCAAACCTAGGATTTGACCAATATTCAAATGGGCATAAAATAAAAAAATAAATAAAATAAAAAACCAAAGCACATAGTCTTCTTATGTCATATAGTAAGCATTCAAGTTCATGAACAAGGTCTAGACATATTCAAACCAGACAAATCATGTACCCCCTAACCCTAAACTTTGTCTTAATTATATATGAAGTCAAGCATGAAGCAGAGAAGTGTGGTTTTGGGTTTCAAACATGGAAATTTCAAAAACCTCCCAAAAAGCTTCATTTTAATTAGACGGGCTGGTTAATTAAGAAGGATCCATGATTAATTACCTTTTCATTGTCATGTTTTAAACATGTTTAAATCTTGGTCGAACCTAGGATTTGACCAAGATTCAAATGGGCATAACAATTCAGAAAAAAATCGAAAGAATGAAAAACAAAAGCACATAGCCTTCTTATGTCATATAGTAAGCATTCAAATTGATAAACATGGTCTAGACATATTCAAACCAGAAAAATCATGTATCTACCCCTAACCCTAAACTCTGTCTTATGAAGTCAAGCATGAACAGAAGTACGGTGGTTTTGGGTTTCAAACATGGTAAATTCAAGAACCTCCCAAAAGCTTCATTTTAGAGTTACTAAGAGAAAGATCCAGACTTAATTACCTTATCATTTTCACATGTTAAACTTGTTTAAATCTTGCTCAACAAACCTAGGATTTTACCAAGATTCTCAAATGGGCATAAAAATCAAAAAATGAAATACCAATGCACATAGTCCTCTTATAAGTCATAAAGTAAGCATTCAAGTTGATAAACAAGGTCTAGACATATTCAAACAAGACAAATCATGTATCTACGTACCCCCTATCGACCCTAAACTTCGTCTTATGAAGTCAAGCATGAAGAGAAGTGGTTTTGGGTTTCAAACATGGAAATTTCAAAAACCTCCCAAAATTCAGCTTCATTTTAGAGCGACTAAGAAGGATCGATGCTTACCTTTTCATTTCCATGTTTTAAACTTATTTAAATCTTGGTCAAACCTAGCTAGGATTTGACCAAGATTCAAATGGGCATAAAAATTCAGACAAAAAATCTAAAGAATGAAAAACCAAAGCACATAGCCTTCTTAATTATGTCATATAGTAAACACTCAAGTTGATAAACAAGCTAGGTCTAGACATATTCAAACCAGAAAAATCATGTGTATATCTACCCCTAACCCTAAACTCTGTCTTATGAAGTCAATCATGAAGAGAATTGGTTTTGGGTTTCAAACATGGAAATTTCAAGTACGTCCCAAAAGCTTCATATATTTTAGAGTGACTAATTAAGAAGGATCTTGGCTTACGTTTTCATTTTCATGCTTGAAACTTGTTTAAATCTTGGTTGAACCTAGGATTTGACCAGAATCAAATGTGCATAAAATTCTTAAAAAAAATAGAAAAATGAAAAACAAAAGCACATGGTCTTCTTATGTCATATAGTAAGCATTCAAGTTGATAAACAAGGTTTAGACATATTCAAACCAGACAAATCATGTATCTACCCCCTAACCCTAAACTCGGTCTTATGAAGTCTAGCATGAGGAGAAGTCGTTTTGGGTTTCAAACGTTTAAGCCAAAAGCCCCATTTCAAATATTTCAAACTTATTCAAATTTGAAAGACACACAAGTTATAGCACACATAGTGCATACATTCTCACACATACTGCACTAGATGCTAACCCGGCCTATAGTTTGAGGCCATTGGATGAGGTCGAAAAAAATCTTGGATTAGAAATGGGGTTGTTCGAACCCCGTAGTTGGATTTTTTGAACCTTGATCTGTAGTACTGGGCAAAGCCCTAGTTTAACCTATTTAATTATAGATTCGTAGGTCGATTTTTCTACCTTTTTATTATTACTATGCAGCACATGTGTGTTTGCCCGTCGAGTGAAACTCGGAGGAAGAGGGATCACTCGGAAGGAGAGAAGAAGGGAGAGAATTATGGTGTCTCCCCTTTTTCGGGTGATGATGTTGACTTTTGTGCAGGGTTTGTCAGTGAGCAGGAGGTGCGAGCGAGCGAGCGAGCGAGCGAGGCCGAGAATGAGAGAGATTTTTTTTTTTTTTTGAGAGGGACGACCGAAGGATCCAGAAGGACCCACAGACTTCCAATACGCATCCTGATGCGTCTTCTCTTGACAAAGAAAATGTCTGGGAGTTTGCGTACCTATTGCACGTGACTTGTGCTCACTGAAGTGTGGGACCTCACGCATGGGCACCACACGTAAGTGACAGACCTGTTGGTGTAAAAACTCGGTTGATTATTATAGTGCATTAGAACAAAGTTTCCTATGGATTCAAGGGTAGGAAATCCAAGTTAACTCATTTACATGACATTATTTTTTCCATGAAGCAAAGTTAACGCACCTATCAATTGGTACATTTTGGAGTGACTAAGAAGGATCCAGGCTTACTTATTCGTTTTCACGTGTAAAACTTGTCTAAATCTTGGTCAAACAAAATTGGCAGAAAATTCAAAAAAAAAACAGAAAAATGAAAAACCAAAGCGCACATAGTCTTCTTATATGTCATATAGTAAGCATTAAAGTTGATAAACAAGGTCTGGACATATTCAAACTAGCTAGACAAATCATGTATCTACCCCCTAACCCCTAAACTCTGTCTTATGACGAAGTCAAGCATGAAGATATATAAGTGGTTTTGGGTTTCAAACATGGAAATTTCAAAAACCTCCCAAAAACTTCATTTTAGGGTGACTAAGAAGGATACAGGCTTCCATTTTCATTTTCATGATCTATACTTGTTTAAATCTTGGTCAAACCTAGGATTTGACCAAGATTCAAATGTGCATCAAAATTCCAAAAAAATCAGAAAAATGAAAAACCAAAGCACATAGTTTTCTTATGTCACATACATATATATAGTAAGCATTCAAAAGTTGATAAACAAGGTCTAGCTAGACATATTCAAATAAGACAAATCATGTATCTACCCCTCTAAAACCATAAATAACTCTGTCTTATGAAGTCAAGCATGAAGAGAAGTGGTTTTTGGTTTCAAACATGGAAATTTCAAAAACCTCCCAAAATTAAAGCTTCGTTTTAGAGTGACTAGTTAAGAAGGATCCAGGCTTACCTTTTCATTTTCATGTTTTAAACTTGTTTAAATCTTGGTCAAACCTAGGATTTGACCAATATTCAAATGGGCATAAAATAAAAAAATAGATAAAATAAAAAACCAAAGCACATATTCTTCTTATGTCATATAGTAAGCATTCAAAAGTTCATAAACAAGGTCTAGACATATTCAAACCAGACAAATCATGTACCCCCTAACCCTAAACTTTGTCTTAATTATATATGAAGTCAAGCATGAAGCAGAGAAGTGTGGTTTTGGGTTTCAAACATGGAAATTTCAAAAACCTCCCAAAAAGCTTCATTTTAATTAGACCGGCTGGTTAATTAAGAAGGATCCATGATTAATTACCTTTTCATTGTCATGTTTTAAACTTGTTTAAATCTTGGTCGAACCTAGGATTTGACCAAGATTCAAAATGGGCATAACAATTCAGAAAAAAATCGAAAGAATGAAAAACAAAAGCACATAGCCTTCTTATGTCATATAGTAAGCATTCAAATTGATAAACATGGTCTAGACATATTCAAACCAGAAAAATCATGTATCTACCCCTAACCCTAAACTCTGTCTTATGAAGTCAAGCATGAACAGAAGTACGGTGGTTTTGGGTTTCAAACATGGTAAATTCAAGAACCTCCCAAAAGCTTCATTTTAGAGTTACTAAGAGAAAGATCCAGACTTAATTACCTTATCATTTTCACATGTTAAACTTGTTTAAATCTTGCTCAACAAACCTAGGATTTTACCAAGATTCTCAAATGGGCATAAAAATCAAAAAATGAAATACCAATGCACATAGTCCTCTTATAAGTCATAAAGTAAGCATTCAAGTTGATAAACAAGGTCTAGACATATTCAAACAAGACAAATCATGTATCTACCCCCTATCGACCCTAAACTTCGTCTTATGAAGTCAAGCATGAAGAGAAGTGGTTTTGGGTTTCAAACATGGAAATTTCAAAAACCTCCCAAAATTCAGCTTCATTTTAGAGCGACTAAGAAGGATCGATGCTTACCTTTTCATTTCCATGTTTTAAACTTATTTAAATCTTGGTCAAACCTAGCTAGGATTTGACCAAGATTCAAATGGGCATAAAAATTCAGACAAAAAATCTAAAGAATGAAAAACCAAAGCACATAGCCTTCTTAATTATGTCATATAGTAAACACTCAAGTTGATAAACAAGCTAGGTCTAGACATATTCAAACCAGAAAAATCATGTGTATATCTACCCCTAACCCTAAACTCTGTCTTATGAAGTCAATCATGAAGAGAATTGGTTTTGGGTTTCAAACATGGAAATTTCAAGTACGTCCCAAAAGCTTCATATATTTTAGAGTGACTAATTAAGAAGGATCTTGGCTTACGTTTTCATTTTCATGCTTGAAACTTGTTTAAATCTTGGTTGAACCTAGGATTTGACCAGAATCAAATGTGCATAAAATTCTTAAAAAAAATAGAAAAATGAAAAACAAAAGCACATGGTCTTCTTATGTCATATAGTAAGCATTCAAGTTGATAAACAAGGTTTAGACATATTCAAACCAGACAAATCATGTATCTACCCCCTAACCCTAAACTCGGTCTTATGAAGTCTAGCATGAGGAGAAGTCGTTTTGGGTTTCAAACGTTTAAGCCAAAAGCCCCATTTCAAATATTTCAAACTTATTCAAATTTGAAAGACACACAAGTTATAGCACACATAGTGCATACATTCTCACACATACTGCACTAGATGCTAACCCGGCCTATAGTTTGAGGCCATTGGATGAGGTCGAAAAAATCTTGGATTAGAAATGGGGTTGTTCGAACCCCGTAGTTGGATTTTTTGAACCTTGATCTGTAGTACTGGGCAAAGCCCTAGTTTAACCTATTTAATTATAGATTCGTAGGTCGATTTTTCTACCTTTTTATTATTACTATGCAGCACATGTGTGTTTGCCCGTCGAGTGAAACTCGGAGGAAGAGGGATCACTCGGAAGGAGAGAAGAAGGGAGAGAATTATGGTGTCTCCCCTTTTCGGGTGATGATGTTGACTTTTGTGCAGGGTTTGTCAGTGAGCAGGAGGAGCGAGCGAGCGAGCGAGTCGAGCGAGGCCGAGAATGAGAGAGATTTGTTTTTTTTTTGAGAGGGACGACCGAAGGATCCAGAAGGACCCACAGACTTCCAATACGCATCCTGATGCGTCTTCTCTTGACAAAGAAAATGTCTGGGAGTTTGCGTACCTATTGCACGTGACTTGTGCTCACTGAAGTGTGGGACCTCACGCATGGGCACCACACGTAAGTGACAGACCTGTTGGTGTAAAAACTCGGTTGATTATTATAGTGCATTAGAACAAAGTTTCCTATGGATTCAAGGGTAGGAAATCCAAGTTAACTCATTTACATGACATTATTTTTTCCATGAAGCAAAGTTAACGCACCTATCAATTGGTACATTTTGGAGTGACTAAGAAGGATCCAGGCTTACTTATTCGTTTTCACGTGTAAAACTTGTCTAAATCTTGGTCAAACAAAATTGGCAGAAAATTCAAAAAAAAAACAGAAAAATGAAAAACCAAAGCGCACATAGTCTTCTTATATGTCATATAGTAAGCATTAAAGTTGATAAACAAGGTCTGGACATATTCAAACTAGCTAGACAAATCATGTATCTACCCCCTAACCCCTAAACTCTGTCTTATGACGAAGTCAAGCATGAAGATAAGTGGTTTTGGGTTTCAAACATGGAAATTTCAAAAACCTCCCAAAAACTTCATTTTAGGGTGACTAAGAAGGATACAGGCTTCCATTTTCATTTTCATGATCTATACTTGTTTAAATCTTGGTCAAACCTAGGATTTGACCAAGATTCAAATGTGCATCAAAATTCCATAAAAAATCAGAAAAACGAAAAACCAAAGCACATAGTTTTCTTATGTCACATACATATATATAGTAAGCATTCAAAAGTTGATAAACAAGGTCTAGCTAGACATATTCAAATAAGACAAATCATGTATCTACCCCTCTAAAACCATAAATAACTCTGTCTTATGAAGTCAAGCATGAAGAGAAGTGGTTTTTGGTTTCAAACATGGAAATTTCAAAAACCTCCCAAAATTAAAGCTTCGTTTTAGAGTGACTAGTTAAGAAGGATCCAGGCTTACCTTTTCATTTTCATGTTTTAAACTTGTTTAAATCTTGGTCAAACCTAGGATTTGACCAATATTCAAATGGGCATAAAATAAAAAAATAGATAAAATAAAAAACCAAAGCACATATTCTTCTTATGTCATATAGTAAGCATTCAAAAGTTCATAAACAAGGTCTAGACATATTCAAACCAGACAAATCATGTACCCCCTAACCCTAAACTTTGTCTTAATTATATATGAAGTCAAGCATGAAGCAGAGAAGTGTGGTTTTGGGTTTCAAACATGGAAATTTCAAAAACCTCCCAAAAAGCTTCATTTTAATTAGACCGGCTGGTTAATTAAGAAGGATCCATGATTAATTACCTTTTCATTGTCATGTTTTAAACTTGTTTAAATCTTGGTCGAACCTAGGATTTGACCAAGATTCAAATGGGCATAACAATTCAGAAAAAATCGAAAGAATGAAAAACAAAAGCACATAGCCTTCTTATGTCATATAGTAAGCATTCAAATTGATAAACATGGTCTAGACATATTCAAACCAGAAAAATCATGTATCTACCCCTAACCCTAAACTCTGTCTTATGAAGTCAAGCATGAACAGAAGTACGGTGGTTTTGGGTTTCAAACATGGTAAATTCAAGAACCTCCCAAAAGCTTCATTTTAGAGTTACTAAGAGAAAGATCCAGACTTAATTACCTTATCATTTTCACATGTTAAACTTGTTTAAATCTTGCTCAACAAACCTAGGATTTTACCAAGATTCTCAAATGGGCATAAAAATCAAAAAATGAAATACCAATGCACATAGTCCTCTTATAAGTCATAAAGTAAGCATTCAAGTTGATAAACAAGGTCTAGACATATTCAAACAAGACAAATCATGTATCTACCCCTATCGACCCTAAACTTCGTCTTATGAAGTCAAGCATGAAGAGAAGTGGTTTTGGGTTTCAAACATGGAAATTTCAAAAACCTCCCAAAATTCAGCTTCATTTTAGAGCGACTAAGAAGGATCGATGCTTACCTTTTCATTTCCATGTTTTAAACTTATTTAAATCTTGGTCAAACCTAGCTAGGATTTGACCAAGATTCAAATGGGCATAAAAATTCAGACAAAAAATCTAAAGAATGAAAAACCAAAGCACATAGCCTTCTTAATTATGTCATATAGTAAACACTCAAGTTGATAAACAAGCTAGGTCTAGACATATTCAAACCAGAAAAATCATGTGTATATCTACCCCTAACCCTAAACTCTGTCTTATGAAGTCAATCATGAAGAGAATTGGTTTTGGGTTTCAAACATGGAAATTTCAAGTACGTCCCAAAAGCTTCATATATTTTAGAGTGACTAATTAAGAAGGATCTTGGCTTACGTTTTCATTTTCATGCTTGAAACTTGTTTAAATCTTGGTTGAACCTAGGATTTGACCAGAATCAAATGTGCATAAAATTCTTAAAAAAAATAGAAAAATGAAAAACAAAAGCACATGGTCTTCTTATGTCATATAGTAAGCATTCAAGTTGATAAACAAGGTTTAGACATATTCAAACCAGACAAATCATGTATCTACCCCCTAACCCTAAACTCGGTCTTATGAAGTCTAGCATGAGGAGAAGTCGTTTTGGGTTTCAAATGTTTAAGCCAAAAGCCCCATTTCAAATAT
Organism: Lolium multiflorum; assembly: GCA_030979885.1. Lineage (NCBI taxonomy): Eukaryota > Viridiplantae > Streptophyta > Magnoliopsida > Poales > Poaceae > Lolium > Lolium multiflorum. The sequence continues at coordinate 127,073 of JAUUTY010000406.1, forward strand.
TTCAAACTTATTCAAATTTGGTTCAAATTTGAAAGACACACAAGTTATAGCACACATAGTGCATACATTCTCACACATACTGCACTAGATGCTAACCCGGCCTATAGTTTGAGGTTTTTGAAATTTCCATGTTTGAAACCCAAAACCACTTCTCTTCATGCTTGGCTTCGTAAGATAGAGTTTAGGGTTTGGGGTAGATACGTACATGATTTTTCTAAGTATTTTTACGCCCATTTGAATCTTCGTCAAATCCTAAGTTTGACCAAGATTTGAACAAGTTTAAAAACATGAAAATGAAAAGGGTAAGCCTGGATCCTTGTTTAGGGTTAGGGGGTAGATACATGATTTTTGTGGTTTGAATATGTCAGACCTTGTTTATCACCTTGATATATGACATAGGAAGACGGTGTGCTTTTGTTTTTCTTTTTTTTGAATTTTTATGCCCATTTGAATCTTGGTCAAGTCATAGGTTTGACCAAGATTTAAACATGTTTAAAACATGAAAATGAAAAGGTAAGCCTGGATCCTTCTTAGTCACTCCAAAATGTACCAATTGATAAATGAGTTAACTTGGCTTCATGGAAAAAATAATGTCATGTAAATGATTTAACTTGGCTTTCGTACCCTTGAATCCATAGGAAACTTTGTATAAATGTAGTAGTATAATAATCAACCGAGTTTTTACATCAACAGGTCTGTCACTTACGTGTGGTGCCCATGCGTGAGGTCCCACACTTCAGTGAGCACAAGTCACGTGCAATAGGTACGCAAACTCCCAGCCATTTTCTTTGTCAAGAAAAGACGCATCAGGATGCGTATTGGAAGTATGTGGGTCCTTCTGGATCCTTCGGTCGTCCCTCTCAAAAAAAAACAAATCTCTCTCATTCTCGGCCTCGCTCGACTCGCTCGCTCGCTCGCTCGCTCGCACCTCCTGCTCACTGACAAACCCTGCACAAAAGTCAACATCATCACCCGAAAAAGGGGAGACACCATAATTCTCTCCCTTCTTCTCTCCTTCCGAGTGATCCCTCTTCCTCCGAGTTTCACTCGACGGGCAAACACACATGTGCTGCATAGTAATAATAAAAAAGTAGAAAAATCGACCTACGAATCTATGATTAAATAGGTTAAACTAGGGTTTTGCCCACTACTACAGATCAAGTTCAAAAATATCCAACTACTAGTTCGATTTTGGGCTACTAATATAAAATTAAAATAAGTTGAACTAGTATTCCTCTAAAAAATCATTTTGGTATGCATTGTTTGATACTTTTCATAGCTATAGTGCATCACAAATTTATGATTTCATGCTTTGCTTTGCCAATTTCGATTTTTTCTAACCACCTTCTCTTTGATTTCAAATTTAGGTCAAACTATCGATGCCTACTATGTGTTCTACTTGAATTGGATGCAGCGTGCGCACATGTTTTGCCATTGTTCTGGGCTTCCACACATCTTTGGGGCATCCAAGTATTTAAGTTACCTTGTTTTTTTGAATTGTAATTCATACCCTTCCTCCCAATTTTTATGCCCATTTGAATCTTGGTCAAATCCTAAGTTTGACCAAGATTTGAACAAGTTTAAAACATGAAAATGAAAAGGTAAGCCTGAATCCTTCTTAGTCACTCAAAAATGAGAAGCTTTTGGGAGTTTTTTGAAATTTCCATGTTTCAAACCCAAAACCACTTCTCTTCATGCTTGACTTCATAAGACAGAGTTTAGGGTTAGGGGGTAGATACATGATTTGTCTAGTTTGTTGTTTAGACCTTGTTTATCAACTTGAATATAATGCTTACTATATGACATAATAATACTATGTGCTTTGGTTTTCATTTTTTTTTGATTTTTTCTGAATTTTTATGCCCATTTGATCTTGGTCAAATCCTAGGCTTAACCAATATTTAAACAAGTTTAAAACATGAAAATGAAAAGGTAAGCCTGTATCCTTCTTAGTCACTCCAAAATGAAGCTTTTGGGAAGGTTTTTGAAATTTCCATGTTTGAAATCCAAAACGACTTCTCTTCGTGCTTGACTTCATAAGACAAAGTTTAGGGCTAGGGGTAGAAACATGATTTTTCTGGTTTGAATATGTCTAGACCTTGTTTACCAACTTGAGTGCTTACTATATGACATAAGAAGGCTATATGCTTTGGTTTTTCATTTTTTTGAAATTTTATGCCCATTTGAATCTTGATCAAATCTTAGGTACGGTTTGACCAAGATTTGAACAATTTTAAAACATGAAAATAAAAGGTAAGCCCAACCTGGATCCTTTAGTCACTCTAAAATGAAGCTTTTGGGGGGTTCTTGAAATTTCCAAGTTTGAAACCCAAAACCACTTTTCTTCATGCTTGACTACATAAGACAGAGTTTAGGGTTAGGGGTAGATACATGATTTTTCTTGTTTGAATATATCTAGACCTTGTTTATATCAACTTTAATGCTAACTATATGACATAAGAAAACTATGTGCTTTGGTTTTTAATTTTTCTGATTTTTTTATTTTGATGCACATTTGAATCTTTGTCAAATCCTAGGTTTGACCAAGATTTAAACAAGTATAAAACATGAAAATGAAAAGGGGAAGCCTGTATCCTTTCTTAGTCACTCTAAAATGAAGTTTTTGGGATGTTCTTGAAATTTTCATGTTTGAAACCCAAAACCACTTCTCTTCATGCTTGACTTCATAAGATAGAGTTTAGGGGCTAGGGGATAGATACATGATTTGCCTAGGTTTGAATATGCATGTCCAAACCTTGTTTATCAACTTGAATGCTTACTATATGACATAAGAAGACTATATGCTTTTGTTTTTCATTTTTCTGATTTTTTTTAAAATTTTATGCCCATTTGAATCTTTTGGTCAAATCCTTGGTTTAATTTGACACGGATTTAAACAAGTTTAAAATATGAAAATGAAAAGGTGGTAAGCAGGCATGGATCCTTCTTATATATATTAGTCACTCTAAAATGAAGCTTTTGGGAGGTTTTTGAAATTTCCATGTTTGAAACCCAAAACCACTTCTCTTCATGTTGTTGACTTCATAAGATAGAGTTTAGGGGTTAGGGGTATAGATACATGATTTGTCTTGTTTGAATATGTGTCTAGACCTTGTTTATCAACTTTAATGCTTACTATATGACATAAGAACACTATGTGCTTTAATTTGGTTTTTATTTTTTTTAAATTTTGATGCACATTTTGAATCTTGGTCAAATCCTAGGTTTGACCGAGATTTGAACAAGTTTAAAACAAGAAAATAAAAGGTAAGCCCGCCAGACTGGATCCTTCTTAGTCACTCTATAATGAAGCTTTTAGGGGGGTTGTTGAAAATGTAAGCATGTATCCTTCTTAGTACGTCACACCACAATGCTTTTGGGAGGGTTTTTGAAATGTCCATGTTTGAAACCCAAAACGACTTCTCTTCGTGCTTGACTTCATAATTAAGACAAAGTTTAGGGTTAGGGGTAGATACATGATTTTTCTGGTTTGAATATGTCTAGACTTTGTTTATCAACTAGCTTGAGTTTTGGGTTTCAAACATGGAAATTTCAAGAACCTCCCAAAAGCTTCATTTTAGAGTGACTAAGAAGGATCCAGGCTTACCTTTTCATTTTCATGTTTTAAACTTGTTTAAATCCTGGTCAAACCTAGGATTTGACAAAGATTCAAATATATGGGCATAAAATTCAAAAAAAATAGAAAAATGAAAAACCAAAGCACATAATCTTCTTATGTCATATAGTAAGCATTAAAGTTGACAAAAAAGGTCTAGACATATGCAAACTAGACAAATCATGTATCTACCCCCTAACCCCTAAACTCTGTCTTATGAAGTCAAGCATGAAGAGAAGTCGTTTTGGGTTTCAAACATGGAAATTTCAAGAACATCCCAAAAGCTTCATTTTAGAGTGACTAAGAAGGATCCATGATTACCTTTTCATTTTCATGTTTTAAACTTGTTTAATCTTGGTCAAACCTAGGATTTGACCAAGATTCAAGTGGGCACAAAATTTAAAAAATCAGAAAAATGAAAAACCAAAGTACATAGTCTTCTTATGTCATGTAGTAAGCATTCAAGTTGATAAAATGGTTCATGCAGGCGTCTTAGCTCCTAAAAAAAATTATACACCAATTGATTTGACGAATTGATGATTTACTCTAGTCTGCTTCTAGACCATGCAGCTAGCGAGTATTCATATGTACTGCATGGAGCCCCCAACTTTTGACTTCCCGTGTCGGAAAAGGCCTGTCTAATAATGTGGGGCAGTGAGGTATCCCGAAGTATCTAGAGGGTTCCAGTGTTTCAGGCTTTCAGCATCGCCAGTCCAAGGGAAGGATGGGTGACGAATCCGTGCATTCACAGCCGTTTAGATCTGAAGAGTCCTTGTATGATGAGCGGTAGATAGCACCTCTAAGCTGCAAATCAACAGCTTCAATTACTTCAAATGAGCATTGGCCGGAACGCTGACAGAGTGAAAAAATTCAATTTCAAAAACTCATGTATAGAATAGAAAAAAAATAAAAAACATGTAGATAGAATAGAGGTATAGATAGATTAGCCCAAAAAAGAAGAGGACGGGGAAATTTCGAACGCTCGCCTTTAACTCAGCACAGCAGACACCTCCCTCGCGCACCTAAACTTTCGAACGCGCGCCCAATATTTCGAACGCTCGCCTTTAACTCAGCACCCAGCCCACCTTGTTCTTCTCTAGACACCTCCTTCGGCGCCCTGTTCTTCTCTAGACACACCCTCGGTGAACCAGGCCGCGCACCAAAACTTCCCCACGCTGTCTATCAGCCGCGTCAGCCGGCGACTGCTGGTGGCGCCGTTCTTCTCCAGCCGCACCGGCAGGCGCGGTCAGCTGGTAGATCCTCACGGTATGCATGCTATCTTCAGGCCTGGGCAAGTACGATTCATTATAGCTCAATCGAAGTCAGTCGCCGTCGCCCAGCCCTTATAAGTTCGTTAGTTCGTTCGAATCGATCGGTTGATATTGTTTTCCTCTCGATGTGTTTGTTTGACATTGTTTTCCGCTTTACCTATTTGCTCGAATTCGTTCGTACTGTACACTGTACTGCTCACCATTGCCCAATGTCTGTAGTCGTCGCTTGGTGCCAGTCCTCTATGGACCTGTTTGTAATCTTATTACTTCTGGGTTCTTTGCACTGCTAATACATCGGTGGATTTACGGCCAAAAAGAAGAAAGAATTTGTTGGTATTATATTGCTTTCGATTGATCTGTTCGCCCCCAAGCTTTTACAGAAGCCGCAAGAGATTCAAGGATGAAATGGCTCTCCTTGTTTGCGGTGGCGGATCTACAGGGTATGCCGTATATGCCACGGCATACCCTGCGTCCAAGCCGTGCAAGATCTTTGATAGTTTAATGAGCTGAGCAATTAATCAAGATGAGTGATGTATATGTATACATGCGGTGCTAATACATGTGGCGGTGCAGCCATGCGAACACTGAGCTAGTGCATGTAACCGATTGATTAGACATCCGATTGATTTGGCCAAAATCCGGTGATAACACATGCCCCCCTGGTTTTGGTAATGATAATATCAAAACCATCTGTTTTTCCTTCGAGGGGTCATGTCGTGGCAGAGCAGAACCGTCGCAGTATTCTTCATCATGACGCCTTGCCTTCTCAACTTCTCTGCACGATTTGACAGTTTTGAATATTTTATGATTTGCCACACTTTTCTTAAAAGTGTCTATTATTTGCCACATGACCACCACATGTCTCTTTTTATTTAACCGCATCGAACAGTTCACTTCTTCATCCTCCTGCTTCAAACCAGCCATCGGCCCAAAAACCCTCCTCCTCTGTAACCATGTCTTCCTCTTCCTCCTCCCAATCCTTTTCCTCGAGTGAGCTGGAGCCAGAGGTCAGCCAGATGGAAGCGTACAATAGGCGCGCTCCCAAGCATTGGGACGAGCAAGAGTTCGACTTCGACTTCGTACCAGAGGGTCGACCCGAGGACCTCGTCTGGTCGGATGGCGACATGCCCCTGACTGACGGGGAAGATGACCTCCGATTCCTGATTGACGGAGAACTGGAGGCGGAGAGCGACGACGACGACCCTCTCTTCCGGGGTAAATTCACTTCCTCCACCAAAGAAGAAGAAGAAGAAGAAGAGGACGACGAAGACGAAGACATCTCCTCCGACACGAAGAAGGAACCAGAGGACGACACCTCCTCCGATGAACCGCCACCAAAGCGCATCCGTGGCTGGGCCTGGTCCGATGAGGAGGATGATGATGAAGAGGAAGAGGCCTCCGCTGAAGGTCACAGTAGCAGCGACGAGGAATTCGTCGACAGTAGCAATGACGGCAGCTACCCCAGCGACGACGAAGACGGCAACAGCCCTTAGAGTAGGGATTTACTAGCATAAGACTAGCCGTAGCAATCTGTTCCCCTTTTGTTGAGCAATCAGCTTCTCCTTGTAAGAAATCCCCTTTTAAATCAATGAAGATGGATAGATTCTTCCTTTTGAGGGCAATCAGCTCTTCTATGTAAGAAATCTGATCATCGATGAAGAATTTCCTCTAATTTGACTTTGTCGATTTTCTTCAAATTGATTTAGCCGATTTTCCCTCAATACTCCACTATAATAAATATAGCATATCTATGATAGTACTCTATGATACCACCCACTATGCACCCATGTTCCAAACACCACTCCCGCTGACTGTACCTTATTGTATCGAGCGATAAGCTTGATGAGCAACCCAAACAAACAAAAAAAAGACTGTACCTTATTGTACTTGCTCTTACCCGTATCTTCTCTTTCTCTTTCATCGCGAGTGCAGCTAATTCAGTTAGTCTTCCAATGAATATTAATATTTTGTCTCAATGATGTCATGTTTCGACTAACAATTAGCACTTTTGAATTCTTAGATTGCCTTTTCACACGATGCACTTCTTTTAATTTATTTTACCACATTTCAATGTGAACCTTGACCAAATAAATAGGACAACAATATCACGATCATATAATACATAAGCAGCATTGTTAGAATCGTGTTGGAAAATACTTTCTAATGATACCAGTTTTATATCAAATTTTTTTATATACTTCATCCTGAAAAATATGTTTCAACTTCATCAAAACTTGCATGTATCTGCAAACTAAACTCATCTAAATACATGTATATCTACATAAAATTGAAACATCATTTTTAAATAGAGAGATATAGATTAATATTTTTTCGAAGATAAAATACGAAAAACAAGGGTGCATTGTTTATTGAAATGGAGTGAGTAGTATATATAAAATCATTTTAGTTGCCAATGATCATGTTGAGGGCCTCTATTTCTTGTTTTGCTCAGGCCCTCCGTATTCTCAGGTACGGCCCTGGTGGTCTATGAACCTGTATGTAATCTTATTACTTTTGGCTTCTTTGCACTGCTAATAGATCGGCGGAATTACGGCAAAAAAGAAGAAAGAATGTGTTGGTATTGTATTGCTTTCGATAGATCTGTTCGCCCCTCCCCCCCAAGCATTTATAGATGGCACAAGAGATTCAAGGATGAAATTGCTCTCCTTGTTCATAAGGCAAAGAGGAAATCATATCATGGGTAGAACATTATATATATATTTTGCTGCTTGGGATCTATGATCCTTTTAGTTGCTGCTCTCCAGCAACTTTTGTACATATTTCCCTCTTTTTATTAATAAAAAAATAATAAGTGGGGAAACCCAGTGGTCAGCCTAAAAAAATCTGTTCGCTAGGTAGCCGTAGTTTTGCACTCAGTTTGTTTGCTGAAATCGGCTCAAATAATGTAGCATTTATAGTTTTATATTCGACCTGTTTGCTCAGGTATGCTTGCTTACATTCGTAGGTGACCTGTTTGTTGAAATAGCTTATCGCTTCTCTGACCATCTATCTCCTCAACAGATGGACAGAACTTGGATATTATTTGACTCATTAACCACACCAACATATTTGAGTGGTATTGAAGACTTCATGAAGCACGTTAGTGATTTTACTGACGGCGACAAGACAAAGGAAGTGATTTGTCCATGCCGCGTATGTTTGAATATTGGGTCCAAGCCTCAACATGTAGTCTCAGATCATTTATTCGTTTATGGGATGGACCAGACATATATCAGGTGGATTAACCATGGTGAACACTATGATCAGCCTGACATTATTGATCCTCTTTATTCTGATGGTTATCAGCCTGAAGATCTCGTCCAGGATGAGGCTACTGCTAATTTGTTACGGGATCTGTATCCATATGCAAGCCAACAGCCCCATGGTTATCACAAAAAGCCTCTTTTCCATGACCTGATAGAAGATGCTAAGCGCTTAGTGGCCCCTGGTTCTGTTGTGTCAAGATTCGAATTAATTGTGAAATTACTTCATGACAAGTCATACCAGGGGATTACCAATAAAGCGTTCAATGCAGTTGCGAAGACATACAGCGATGCACTCCCTGGGGCTGGACTGCCAAAATCCTTTTATGAGGTGAAGCAGTACATCAAGGTACTGGGACTTGGATATGAGAAGATTGATTTTTGCAAAAATAACTGTGCACTGTTTTGGATGGAGTATAATGACCTCGATGAATGTCCAGTATGTAAGGAATCAAGATGGAAACATGATGGAGCTGGTGGTAAGAAAAAGATTCCTTGGAAGGTTCTGAGATACTTTCCACTTGTACAAAGATTGCAGAGGTTGTTTGCTTCAGAACAAACATCTCGGGAAACAAGATGGCACAAAGAGATTCTCACGCCCGACCCTGATTTACTGAGGCATCCTGCTGATGGCGATGAATGGAAGCAATTCGACCTGGATCATCCAGATTTTGCTGCAGATCCAAGGAACCTGAGACTTGGCCTTGCTACAGATGGATTCAACCCATTTGGCAACATGAGCAACTCGTATAGCATGTGGCCAGTACTAGTTACACCTTACAACCAGGCTCCCTGGACATGCACCGATCAGTCGAACTGTATGATGGCCTTACTCATCCCAGGTCCCAAATCTCCTGGGAAGGATTTTGATGTGTTCATGCAGCCTCTTATTAGAGACTTGCAAACATTATGGGAGGGTGTCCCTACACGGGATGTGTGTCAACCTAAAGAACAAAATTTTCTATTACGTGCTGCTGTACTGTATTGCACCCATGATTATCCAGCTTTGGGCACTATGTCAGGCAGAGTAACATCAGGTTATAATGCATGTGTTCACTGTGATACTGATCAGCTGGCAGTGAGGATAATAAACAAGATATGCTATATGGGCCATCGCCGTTTCCTTCCATTAGATCACAGTTTCCGAAAAAATAGAAAAAAATTGCAATTTATTGGTGATCAGGCCTGTAAAAAGACTAAACCGCAGCACTTTAAGAGTCACGAGTTGGAGGCGCACCTAGAAGCGGTCAGAAATGTTAAACCAGGAAAACCACCAGCCGCCACAGCAGGTACAGCAGAGAAGAATACAGAAGATGCAGCAGCAGTAGTAGCAGATAGAAAAAGGAAGAAGAGACGAGATGAACTGAGTCTAGCAGCTACCAAAAGGAAGATGGGAGGTGAAATAGCAGCACGTACCAAGAGGAAGGAAATGGAAAATGATAGACCGAGAATATTTTATAAGCGCAGGACCACTCTTTGGGACTTGCCGTATTGGGCTGGTAAGAAGCTTCGGCATAATATTGATATCATGCACATGGAGAAGAATATATGTGACAGCATTGTCGGCACATTACTCAACATTCCATCCAAGACAAAAGATAGCTCAAATGCTAGGATTGATTGTGCAACATTGAATGTTAACAGGCACTTGCAACTGGATCGTAATGACAAAGTGAACAAAGGCAAGGAAAAACATTATAAATTTCGAGGCGCGGAATTCACATTGCCGATGCCTAAAAGGAGATTATTTTGTGAGTACCTCCGAGGTGTGATGTTCCCGTTCGGATTTGCTTCCAACATTGCAAATTGTCTCAATGCTGAAGGAAACAAGCTCCAAGGGTTGAAAACTCACGATTGTCACATCCTGCTGCAAAGGCTTTTAGCTATTGGCATTAAAGATTTAGTGAAGCCAAATATGTACAACGTGATTGCAGAGTTGGGAAGGTTCTTTAGGGAAATATGTAGTAAAACTCTAAGCAGAGCTGTTGTAGAACGTCTTAAGGTGGACATAGCAGTAATCCTGTGCAAGCTGGAGCTGATATATCCTCCAGCCTTCTTTGATGTGATGGTGCATTTGGCTGTTCATCTACCTGATGAGGCACTTTTAAGAGGTCCGGTACAGTATGGATGGATGTACCCTATAGAACGTCGACTGTGCACTTTCAAGAATACAGTTAGGAACAAAGCTAGACCGGAGGCTTGCATTGCAGTGGCGTATATTGCTGCTGAAGCATATACATTTGCCTCAAGATATATTCCTGATATTGAGACCAGATTCAATCGGGGTCGCAGAATTTTGGAAGTTGGAGGATCTGTTTTTAAACATGGTGTTGAGCTAATAGGAAAGAGGACCGAAAAAACATTAGAGCAGTCTGAATTTGAACAGCTGTCTTGGTATGTGCTGAATAATGCTACAGAGGCTGATGAATATGTTAAGTGAGTACTATGCACACGAACTACTCAGTTCCTCGCATATACTATGAACTTGTATCAAAATGAAATATATTCAGCTGACTTGGCTATGTTTTGCAGGTTGTACATGGAAACGAATGGAAAGCTATCGGCACGTGGGAGTGGGTTTCAGGACTGGTTTGAGAAATATGTAAGATGTTCAATTGCACTCTGACTTGTCTATGTGTTTTCACATGAGATGACCTCTTGTCTATTTTGTAATCGTAGATCTCGAAACTCCATGCGGAGAATCCAGGCGCTGTTAGTGCTGATCTCCTTGTCCTATCACGTGGTCCAGATAAGAGGGTGTTGGTAGCTGCAGCTTGCAATGCCAATGGTGTCCATTACAGCTCCTATGAGCGTGAACAACATTTGAAGACACGAAATAGTGGCATCACAACCAGTGGAGATCACTTGACAACCAGAAAAAAGAGATCAGAGTCATTTGACCATTATGGTCACATAGAAGAGGTTATTCAGTTGTTCTATAGTGATAAGGTTACTGTCCGATCTGTGGTTCTATTTAAGTGTTATTGGTACAACCAAGATCCAAACAAGGGCAAAGGTGCCAGAAATGATGGGTATTTCATATCAGTCGATACTACTGCTCAGTGGTACAAGGATGATCCTTATATTTTGGTACCTCAAGCGGCCAAGGTACTTTTCTTGGAAGACAGATCTAGAAAAGGATGGCAGTATGTGCAAAAGTTTGTGGCAAGGAACATATATGATTTGGATGAGAATGCGGATCCAATAATTGGTGCCCAGCAAGATGATTTCGCTGGTTGTATGCAAACTAAAGTTGCTGACATTGATGAAACCTCGTTGGATACAGGTATCCCTGCACATGATGGAGAAGTAGATTTCACTGTTGAGGTTAGCATAGTCGACAAAGAGATGGATAAACTGAAGCTACCTGGTGAATCTCAGGAGGAGAATGGACAGGACGAGCAGGATGAGACCATGCACGAATATCAGAATGAAGACGGAGGTGATGATGATGATGATGATGATGATGATGATGATGATGATTAGACTCTTGTCTCTGTATCATGCTGTGAGATGAAGAACCATGATTTGTTTTGATTTTTCTATTTGGAAAATGTATGAGTCCTGAAGACAATTATCTGTTGGATTGTAATCCCATGATGACTAATTATTTATGTTTGTTGTCCTACTAAAAGTTGGTCAAACTTAATTGTGTGGAAGTAATCACATGCTGTTTGATTCATAGGGTCATATCCCATAGGAAAATAGAATGATAATAGATCAAACTAATGCAGAATATCTTATAACCACAATCAAATAGAATTTCTCTTGACATAGGATTCAAGTTGGCATGGCATCCCTATCATACAGGGTTTTTATTCATACTATGCTACAAATCGAAAATAAGATGGGTCAGCACTTTATCGCGGCAGATAGGGCAGCTGGCGTTCGTTACAAACCAGGAGAAGATGCACTTCCTATGGAACGGGTGTTTGCATCCCCGGAGACGCACCGTTGTGCGCTGCGACAGCCCCAGCATGCATATGCTGCAGTGGCCGTCCTCCGGCGCAACTAGGACCCAACTGTCCTGCAGCGCCGGCAAGTTGACGATGAGCCGGTGGTCCACCCTAAGGGTGAGGTCGAAGTGGAGGCCACCGAGCCGACGACACGCCTGCTGCCACATCAGGTGCATAACATCGTAAGGCATGATGATGTCCCACTCCTCCTCCGTGAGGTTCAGGTTCTTGAGCAGCCATACACGGGCAAGAATCTCGCGCATAGTTCGCACGACATTGCCCCCACTACGCAGCTTCCTCGGAGGCAAGCTAAGATCCAGCACCACCTCTTCGCAGGGTGTAGTGGTGATATCGTCCTCATCCAGTGGGGCAGGGAGGGGGCCGGCCATCCTCCTGAGCTCGTACGTCCTCGAGAAGAAGATGTGCACTGTCATAGTGTACGGGGACGCCTCGCCCTCGCCCACGGCCGGCGGCTCGCCGACGGAGAAGTCGGTCGTGCTTGCCGACACACGGCAGGCACGGAAGACATGTGGGCCAGACTCGATGATGCGCTCGCGTGAGGAGCGCTCTAGTAGGGGCGTCGCCGCCATTGGGGATTCTTCGGAGGGCTGTAGACTGGCGGCTAGTCGACGGTGAGGTGGTTGGTGTGAGATCTCTGGGATGAGGCCAGGGGAAGTGGGCGAAGTGCTCGGGACTAGGGACTGCCCTCAACTTTCCGCAGTAGTTTATGATAATAATTGGTGGACGAGGGAGACTAGTCCAGAGACTACCCAAAGTTGATAAATCATGTTCGAGGGAAAATGCCCAAGATTTATTATCAAAATTCAAGCTAATTTCGCCGATTTTGTTCTGCCGTTCATTAGACATCATCCAACGGCCTTTGGTCTCTGGGATTCGCTGCTACAGTGTCATCGAGTACTATTTTCTACCCAATTCCAGAAACATCCATAAAGCTAGTACAGTAGATAGCTTTCCTGCTTGTTGGCCCCACCCCATTTTTTTAATCTTTTCTTCCTTATCCCCTTCGCTCATGCTAGCAGCTACTTGCAGCCATTGCTACACTACACCAGCGAGGTGATCTCTATATGATAGGCACGGTTTTAGTAAGACAGCAAGTTGTAGATAGCTAACCATGAGACACATGCCTCTCTGGTTGAGACTGAGCTCGCTCTTGTGATTGGGCTCCAATGGTCGAGGTGAGTCACAGCTGCAATGACAGAGGTTTGTGCTGAATTAATTAGCACAGAGGCGTAACTAGCACTAGATGGAGAAGGCATAGTACACATATCGGACACGAAGTCGCGTCTGGCGAGCAGCTCGCATTCACTTGCATCAGTGCGGTACAACAAAGATGATGAAGAAGGATTGGAGCTTTGAAGGTAGTCAGAAAAGTTACAAAAAATAATACGTGCAAAACTTAACCTGTATAAACGCACATGCATGGATAATTTTACATTTCTGCATGAGAAAGACATGTCAATTTTCAGTACGACATGGTTTGATTTGTCAAATTTGATGCTCCTTAATGCATTTTAAGTGAAAATTACAGGTTTATTCATTATAATTGCCGATTTTTAACGTTACGTGCAGCTGACTAGCAAACTATAAGTGTGTGATTGCTTGCTTCCAAAATAAGGATATGTAATCATTTTGTATAAGGTAGTACCAATTAGTCGTTATATTGCAGAACTTAAAGAGTTTTGAGAGATTCAACTCGTTGCTACTCCATAAGAATGGTCATGTTGACAAATTTGATCCAGTGTTGAACAGAGCCAGAAACATTTCAAAAACTTGAGCATGGAAGAGGCTAGGGGTAAATGCCCCAAGGCCAGCCGAGCCTATCGTAGGTGCCGTCCCGAGGAGGAAGTACCTTAATTTGGGGCGCGCGCGGACGCTGCTGTACCCCGAGCTCGAGACGCCGCCGTACCGGTAGCTCGACCCGCGACGAGGCATGGCGGCGGCGGCGGAAGCGGAGCGGCGGCGGCGGAAGGTAAAGCTCCTGCTGACAAACATATTAGGCACAAATGGGCAACCTTCAGTAACCCATGTTCCATTTTTTTTGTCAGGATAACCCCATGTACCACCTTCCCAATAGAAAAAGTACTGTTCAACCTTCCCCTGTTGGGCCCAATATTTCACTTTTGGGTTGCCAAGGAACATCTACATGGTAATTGTTATCGGTCTACTTGCTCCGGCCGTCGAAGCCCAATAACTTCAAATGGGCCTTTCTGCTCATGCAATTTCGGCCCTTTTCTAATGAAACACAGATCCTATGATTGGCAAAAAAAAAATACACGGAGATTCTACATAAAAGTTGTTTTTATTTATTTTGAATTATAGGGTTCCAATTTTTGAAACTGCTCATGCCCAATATGAAAATCCTTGATCGCTCCATACCCACATGGATAACGGTATTTTTAAAAATTCATAAAGTGGATTTGAAATTTAAAACATATCCTAATAATTCCTTGATTTAATCTATCAACTTGCAAGATCTTGGAGCCAAAGAGCTTGTATTAGTCTGCGAAAATAATACTGATAAACCTGTCGTTAACAAGAAATGAAGGTTTATCGTTCAGAGAGGATGCCATGTGGGACCCATGAGACAGTAGCGTCCTCAACGTTTCAAAGAAAAAGGCAAGTAGCCCGAAAATAGGGGTAAAAAATAAATCCTACAAAGGAAACATTTATTGTTCATAGAGGCTGACATGTGGGACCGATCTGCCAGCTGCATCCTCATCATTTCGAAGTCGGCAGGGATCAGAAGAAAAAGGCAAATAGCCAGAAATTAGGGGTCAAAAATAAATCCAAAAAGGAAACTTATATTCTTCATAGAGGATGACATGTGGGACCGACCTGCCAGCAGCGTCCTCATCGTTTCAAAGGCCGCAGGGGATCAAAAGAAAAAGGCAAATAGCCAGAAATTAGGGGTAAAAAAAATACAACAAAGGAAAGGTTTATTGTTCATAGAGGCTGACTTGTGGGACCCATGAGCCAGCGGCGACCTCAATTTCAAAGGCGGCATATGATCGAAAAGAAAAAGGCAAGTTAGCAAAAATCAGTGGGTAAAAAAAATCTAAGAAATGAAACTTTATTGTACAGTCCCATGAGCCAGCACCTTACTCAACGTTTCAGTGGCGGCATGAGATAGAAAGAAAAAGGAAAGTGACCAAATATCAGGAGCAAAAAATAATCCAAGAAAAGAAACTTTTATTGTACATAGATGATGACATATGGGTCCCACTTATACAAGCTCTTTCGCTCCAAGATCTTGCAAGTTGATTGTACATAGAGGATGACATGCGGGCCCCTTGTGTCAGCAGCTTACTCAACGTTTCCAAGGCGGCAGGGGATCAAAAGAAAAAAGGAAGTAGCCAGAAATTAGCGGTAAACAATAACTCCAAGGAAGGAAACTTTTATTGTTCATAGAGTATGACATGCGGGACCCATGCGCTAGCAGCTTCCTCAACGTTTCAAAGGGGGCATGAGATCGAAAGAAAAAGACAAGTGACCAAATATCAGGAGCCAAAAATAATCCAAGAAAAGAAACTTTATTGTACATAAAAGATGACATGCGGGTCCCATTTTGCAGCAGCGGTGTCAACGTTTCAAATGCGGCTTGAGATCAAAAGAAAAAGAGTAGCCAGAAATTAGGGGTAAAAAAAACTCCCAGAAAAAAAAGTTGATTGTACATAGAGGATGGCATGCGGGTCCCATGACCCAGCACCTTACTCAACGTTTCAGAGGCGGCATGAGATCGAAAGAAAAAGGAAAGAGACCAAATACCAGGAGCAAAAAATAATCCAAGAAAAAGAAACTTTTATTGTACATAGAGGATGACATATGGGTCCCACTTATACAAGCTCTTCCGCCCCAAGATCTTGCAAGTTGATTGTACATAGAGGATGACATGCGGGCCCCTTGTGTCAGCAGCTTAATCAATGTTTCCAAGGCGGCAGGGGATCAAAAGAAAAAGGAAACAGCCAAAAATAAGAGGGTGAAAAAATCCAAGAAAAGAAACTTTTATAGTATCGAGGATGACATGTGGGTCCCATGAGCCAGCAGCTTCTCAACGTTTCAGAGGCTGCATGAGATCGAAAGAAAAAGGCAAGTGACCAAAAATAAGGGGGTAAAAAAATCCAAGAAAAGAGACTTGATTGTACATAGAGGATGACATGCGGGTCCCACCAGTCAGCAGCTTACTAACGTTTCCAAGGCGGCAGGGGATGAAAAGAAAAAGGAAATAGCCAAAGATCAGAGGGTGAAAAAAATCAAAGAAAAGAAACTTTTATAGTACATAGAGGATGACATGTGGGTCCCATGGGCCAGCAGGTTCCTCAACGTTTTCAAGGGCGGCATGAGATCGAAAGAAAAAGGCAAGTGACCAAAAATCAGAGGGTGAAAAATAATCCAAAAAAAGAAACTTTTATTGTACATAGAGGATGACATGCTGTCCCAACGTTTCAAATGCGGTTTGAGATCAAAAGAAAAAGAAAGTAGCCAGAAATTAGGGGGTAAAAAAACTCCAAGAAAAGAAAATTGATTGTACATAGAGGATGACATGCGGGTCCCACGAGTTTGCACTCTCAACGTTTCCAAGGCGGCAGGGGATCAAAAGAAAAAGGAAATAGCCAAAAATCAGAGAGTGAAAAAAAACCCAAGAAAATAAACTTTTGTAGTACATAGAGGATGACATGCGGGTCCCATGAGCCAGCAGGTTCCTCAACGTTTCAAACGTGGCATGGGATCGAAGGAAAAAGGCAAGTGACCAAATATCAGGAGCCAAAAATAATCCAAGAAAAGAAACTTTATTGTACATAGAGGATGACATGCGGGTCCCATTTTGCAGCAGCGGTCCCAACGTTTCAAATGCGGCTTGAGATCAAAAGAAAAAGAAAGTAGCCAGAAATTAGGGGGTCAAAAAAACTCCAAGAAAGGAAAGCTTTATCGTTCATACAGGCTGACATGTGGGACCTATGAGCCAGCAGCTTACTGGACGTTTCAAAGGCGGCAGGGGATCAAAAGAAAAAGGAAATAGCCAAAAATCAGAGGGTGAAAAAAATCCAAGAAATCAAACTTTTATTGTACATAGAGGATG
The DNA here is from genome assembly GCA_030979885.1 of Lolium multiflorum. Lineage (NCBI taxonomy): Eukaryota > Viridiplantae > Streptophyta > Magnoliopsida > Poales > Poaceae > Lolium > Lolium multiflorum. Next base: position 144,277 of record JAUUTY010000406.1, read on the forward strand.
ACATGCGGGTCCCATGAGCCAGCAGATTCCTCAACGTTTCAAACGTGGCATGAGATCGAAAGAAAAAGGCAAGTGACCAAATATCAGGAGCCAAAAATAATCCAAGAAAAGAAACTTTATTGTACATAGAGGATGACATGCGGGTCCCATTTTGCAGCAGCGGTCTCAACGTTTCCAAGGCGGCACAGGACCAAAAGAAAAATGAAGTAGCCAGAAATCAGGGGGTGAAAAAAATCCAAGAAAAGAAAGATTTCAATTGGGCTGCATCTAGACATCTGGGCCTTCGAACTATCCTTCTGGGCCTTTTGACACGTACAATTTCAGCCCACTCCAGAACATGATAGTTCGGATTTTTCTCAAAAAAAAAACAGGAAAGTCCTATGCTTCGCCAAAACAAAAAACAAGGAGATTCAAGATATATGTTGTAAAAATAAAGATTTAATTTATCCGTTTGCAATAGCTCAGAGCGCAATACACTGTTTATTGTCTGCAAAATAATCAAGATATCACATGTTTCTTGTACGGGGAGGCTGACATCGTGGACCCATGAGCCAGCAGCGTCGTTTTAAAGGCGGCAGGGGATGGAAAGAAAAAATAAACCAAAAATCTGTTGGTAAAAAATCCAAGAAAAGAAACATTTTCGTTCTGAGAGGATGACATGCGGGACCCATGAGGCAGCAGCGTCCTCAGCGCTTATTGTTCATAGAGGCTGACATGTGGGACCCGTGAGCCAGCAGCGTCCTCAACGTTTTAAAGGCGGCAGGAGATCGAAAGAAAAAATAAGCCAAAAATCATTTGGTAAACAATATCCAAGAAAAGAAACATTTACCGTTCTGAGAGGATGACATGCGGGACCCATGAGGCAGCAGCATCCTCAACGATTCCAAGGCGGCAGGGGATCAAAGAAAAAAAAAGGAAATATCCAGAAATTAATTAGGGGTTCAAAAAAATCCATCAAAGGAAACTTTTATTGTTCATAGAGGATGACTTGTGGGACCGACCTGCCAACAGCGTCCTCATCGTTTCAAAGGGGCAGGAGATCCAAAGAAAAAGGCAAATAGCCAGAAATTAGGGGTCAAAAATAACTCCAAGAAAGGAAACTTTTATTGTTCGTAGAGGATGACATGCGGGACCCATGAGCCAGCAGCTTACTCAACGTTTCAAAGGCGGCATGAGATCGAAAGAAAAAGGCAAGTGACAAAATATCAGGAGCAAAAGATAATCCAAGAAAAGAAACTTTATTGTACATAGAGGATGACATGTGGGTCCCATTTTGCAGCAGCGGTCTCAATGTTTGTAATGCGGCTTGAGATCAAAAGAAAAAGAAAGTAGCTAGTAATTAGGGGGTGAAAAAAAATCCAAGAAAGGAAAGTTGATGGACATAGAGGATGACATGCGGGTCCCTTGAGCCAACAGCTTACTCAACGTTTCAAAGGGGGCAGGGGATCAAAAGAAAAAGGCAAGCCAAAAATCAGAGGGTGAAAAAAATCCAACAAAGGAAACTTTTATAGCACATAGAGGATGACATGCGGGTCCCATGAGCCAGCAGGTTCCTCAACGTTTCAAACGTGGCATGAGATCGAAAGAAAAAGGCAAGTGCCCAAATATGAGGAGCCAAAAATAATTCAAGAAAAGAAAGTTTTATAGTACATAGAGGATGACATGCGGGTCCCATTTAGCAGCAGCGGTATCAGCGTTTGAGAGGTGGCAGGGGATCAAAAGAAAAAAGAAATTGCCAAAAATCAGATGGTGAAAAAAAACCAAGAAAAAGAACTTTTATAGTACATAGAGGATGACATGCGGGTCCCATGAGCCTGCAGGTTCCTCAACGTTTCAAACGTGGCATGAGATCGAAAGAAAAAGGCAAGTGAAAAAATATCGAGCCAAAAATAATTCAAGAAAAGAAAGTTTTATAGTACATAGAGGATGACATGCGGGTCCCATTTAGCAGCAGATCACCGTTTGAGAGGCGGCAGATCGAAAGAAAAAGGCAAGTGACCAAATATGAGGTGCCAAAAAATCCAAGAAAAGAAAGTTTTATAGTACATAGAGGATGACATGCGGGTCCCATTTAGCAACAGCGGTATCACTGTTTGAGAGGCGGCAGGGGATCGAAAGAAAAAGGCAAGTGAAAAAATATGAGGTGCCAAAAATAATTCAAGAAAAGAAAGTTTTATAGTACATAGAGGATGACATGCGGGTCCCATAGCAGCAGCGGTATCACCGTTTGAGAGGCGGCAGGGGATCGAAAGAAAAAGGCAAGTGACCAAATTTGAGGTGCCAAAAATAATCCAGGAAAAGAAAGTTTTATAGTACATAGAGGATGACATGCGGGTCCCAAAGCAGCAGCGGTATCACCGTTTGAGAGGCGGCAGGGATCGAAAGAAAAAGGCAAGTGACCAAATTTGAGGTGCCAAAAATAATCCAGAAAAGAAAGTTTTATAGTACATTGAGGATGACATGCGGGTCCCAGTTAGCAGCAGCGGTATCACCGTTTGAGAGGCGGCAGGGGATCGAAAGAAAAGGTAAGTGACCAAATATGAGGTGCCAAAAATAATTCAAGAAAAGAAAGTTTTATAGTACATAGAGGATGACATGCGGGTCCCATTTAGCATCACCGTTTGAGAGGCGGCAGGGGATCGAAAGAAAAAGGCAAGTGACCAAATTTGAGGTGCCAAAAAAACTCCAAGAAAAGAAAGTTGATTGCACATAGAGGATGACATGCGGGTCCCATTTAGCAGCAGCGGTCTCAACGTTTCCAAGGCGGCAAGGGATCAAAAGAAAAAGGAAGTAGCCAGAAATCAGGGGGTCAAAAAAATCCAAGAATAGAAAGAATTTTGGTTCATAGAGGATGACATGCGGGACCCATGATCCTGCATCGTAAACGGCTCGATCGGAGAACGTTGAACGAGATGGCGCGATGTAGAAAAAAAACAATGCCAGAGAGGCTGCCATCTGGGCCCTACATCCCTCGGCGGTGCGGATTTGCGTTGACTCGGCCGGCGAACCCGAGATTTCGAGATGCACCACGTCCCGGGCCACCATACGCCACGTTTTGGCCGCTTTCGTCGGGCTAGGTGGCCTCAAAAACGAGAAAAAAAAGTTTTGACATGCACCACGGAGGGACCAAAATCGTCGGCCATGGTACACCAGCAACCACGGCGCGACTTCAACTTCGTCGGCCATGGCAACTTTTCTTGTAGTGTTGTACACCGGCGGCAAAGGCGTTCCACGTCGCGGTACATTCTTGGCCAATAGTAGTGGGTTGAGAGCATGGCATATGTCTTCTCTCGTCCAAAGTGACCCATGAGACCACCTCCATGTGACTCTTGCAAAAGCAACTTACGAAGAGAAGACTCGGGAATGCAAATCTTGTTAGCTTTAAACAAGTAGCCATCATGCAAATAGAAATCATCAAATCCGCGGTCAACGGAACACTTGGCAAAGATTGGACCAAAGAAAGCGTCGGAAGGGTAAAGTTCCTTGATCTCCTCAAGACCCAAAATGTGAAACTCCAAGCGGGTGAGTAGAAGAGTAATCTTGCGGGAAAGTGCATCCGCAACCACATTTTCCTTGCCCTTTTTGTATTTGATTACATAAGGGAAGGACTCTATGAACTCAACCCACTTAGCATGTCTCTTGTTTAAATTGTGTTGACTTTTCAAATACTTCAAGGACTCATGATCCGAGTGGATGACAAACTCTTTTGGCCAAAGGTAATGTTGCCAAACTTCAAGAACACGAACCAAAGCATAAAGCTCCTTGTCATATATAGGATAGTTGAGGCGTGCGCCATCCAACTTCTCGCTATAGTATGCCACGGGTTTTCCATTTTGCATGAGGACACCACCGATTCCAAGGCCACTCGCATCACATTCTATTTCAAATGTCTTGGCAAAATCGGGAAGAGCAAGTAGTGGTGCCTCGGTGAGTCTCTTTTTCAATTCATCAAAAGCTTTTTGTTGCGCTTTGCCCCAAACGAACGGAACATTCTTTTTTGTAAGCTCGTTTAAAGGGCAAGCAATGGTGCTGAAATCTTTCACAAAGCGGCGGTAAAATCCGGCAAGACCATGGAAGCTTCGAACTTGGCCAACATTTGTGGGAGTGGGCCAATTGTGGATGGCCTCAACTTTGGAAGAATCAACTTCAATCCCGTTGGCGGAAACCACAAAACCAAGAAAAACCAATTTGTTTTGAGCGAAATGGCATTTTGGAAGGTTGGCAAAGAGCTTCTCGTGGCGCAAGATGCATAAGACTTCTCTCACATGTTGAACATGGTCCTCGAGATTTTTGCTATAGATGAGAATATCATCAAAGTAGACAACCACGCTCTTGCCAATGAGAGGTCGCAAAATGTGATTCATAAGACGCATGAAAGTGGAAGGAGCATTGGAAAGACCAAACGGCATGACGAGCCATTCATAGAGACCAAGCTTGGTCTTGAATGCCGTCTTCCATTCATCACCAATTGCCATGCGAATTTGGTGGTAGCCACTACGCAAATCAATCTTAGAGAAAATGGTGGCACCACTCAATTCATCAAGCATGTCATCTAAACGCGGAATGGGATGTCGATAACGGACGGTAATGGCATTGATAGGGCGGCAATCCATACACATCCGTTGCGTCTCATCCGGTTTAGGCACAAGAATGACGGGAACGGCACAAGGGCTAAGGCTTTCTCGGACATACCCTTTAGCGAGGAGGTCTTGAATTTGGCGTTGGATCTCCTTGGTATCCTCGGGGTTGGTGCGGTAAGCGGCGCGGTTTGGTAGGGGAGCGCCGGGTATGAGGTCGATGCGATGCTCGATGCCCCGAAGCGGTGGTAGTCCATGAGGTAGCTCGTCGGGGAAGACGTCTTGAAACTCCTTCAAAAGAGACAACAAAGACGAAGGAATGTTGGTTAAGTCATTAGTCTCCGACGAGAGGCCCTTGCAAATGAGCACGTAGTGTATGGTGGTGGATGGGTTGTCTTTCACTTCTCTCCACTCGCTTTTGGTGGCTAGGAGGACACTCTTTCTCTCACTCATATGTGGGTGGTGGTGCTCACTCTCTTTTTGGTGGGTAGCTCCCTCTCCTCTCAACTCACTATGGTGGGTGTTGTGTTGTGCCCTCGCTAAAGCCTTCGCATTGTCGGCGATGATTTGGCTAGGAGTCATTGGGCGAAGCTCGAACTTCTTGTCCTTGACCTTGAAGGTGTATGCATTGGAGTAACCATCATGTATAGCCTTCTTGTCAAATTGCCATGGGCGGCCAAGCAACATGTGGCACACGGTCATAGGCACCACGTCACACTCGACGGTGTCTTCATAGGGTCCTATCTTGAAGTTGACGGTGACGGTGTGTTGAATCTTGACATTGCCCTTGTCACTCAACCATTGGACATGGTATGGATGAGGATGCTTGCGAAGCGTGAGGTTGAGCTTCTCACATAGCTCGGTGCTTGCCAAGTTGTGGCAACTCCCACCGTCGATGATGACCTTGATTGACTTGCCACCAATGCCGGCACGCGTTTGGAAGATGTTGCATCTTTGGTCTTCCATAGCTTGGGGTTGAGTGGTGAGCACTCGAGTGACCACAAGAGAAGGGCTTGGATCATGTGTGCATAAGAGAGGGTCTTCTCCACTTTCTTCATCATACTCTTCCTCATTAGCAACGGCGGCTTGCACTAGGGCTTCATATTCACCTTCACTTAGAGTCTCTATGTCACCATTCTCCATAGTGATCATGACCTTGGTGTTCTTGCACTCGAAGGATTTGTGGCCTTGGGTGCCACACTTGAAGCAAGTGACATTGGAGGGTCCCGTAGAGGCCTTAGAGGAGGCGGTGGAGGATACCGTTTGCTTCATGCGACTTTGTATGGAAGGTTGCTTGGAAGGTGTAGAGGATGCGGTTGGCTTGACACTTGTTGTAGGAGTTGATGTGGCAAGCTTGGAGGCGAAGTATTGCTTGGACTTCGAGTACTTGATGTCTGACATAGGCATCCCAAATGGGCCTGCCATAGATAGTACCCGGGATTTACTGAAGGCCCACTATCCGAAGAATAAGAAGATTCGGGAGCCCAAGATGTATTAAGGAAAGCTAGAGTTGTAATAGGAAGTGTTATTTGTAATTTGGCGGGACGAGTTAGAAACCGTCCCGGACTCTGTAACTTGTACAATACGAAACCCTCGGCTCCACCTCATATAAGGGGGAGTCGAGGGACAAAGAAAGGATCGAATCTACTGTCAACATAACCCTAGTTTTCATAATCGTCGAGTACTTTTCGCCTAAAACCTTCGAGATCTACTTGCCCTCTACTTCTAGCAAAACCCTAGTCTACAATCTGTAGGCATTGACAAGTTAATCCTTTGTCAATTGGCGCCGTCTGTGGGAATTAGAGGCTGCAAGGATCTGATCTCGATGGCACGTTCAAGATCTTCGACTTCATCAACAGCAAGCAACGCGATGGATCGAGGTAACAAGGGAAAAACTGATCTATTCAATTTTATTCCTCACCCGCCCTCCCGTATGGATGCATGTGCCTATCTGGAGGAGCCCATCATCATGACGTTCGGAGAATTCCGATTTGGCGTCAACAAGGAAGGATCCTACCGTCTCGAAGTTCCGATCTCGTCGGAATTTTCAGCGGTCGATTCTAACTTTTCGTCGAGTGACGAGGAGTTTTCGTCGACATACTTCGTCGACAACAAGGCAAGCGGAAAGCTCGCCAAGATCTTCAGCAACACATCCTTCGAGTCGTCTGCGGACTCCTTTATAAGCAGCGACTCCGACAGCGTCGACAGCTTCAACTTCATCGACAAGTCTGCTGCCATCGGAAAGGTCTTCACCACTCTATATGATGGTGTCACCAATCCCGACAAAAATCAATGCGCAAAATATCATCAGATCTATGTGGTAGAAGGGGCAGGCACATCAGACCCGCAAACATCAGAGGCTTTCGACGAATTGGGAAATCCATACGTCGATCCCGCTGATCTCAGACATGGTCTAGGCACCAAATATCCTGGATCTACAACTCGCGCAAGAGTACAGCTCCCGCAAGAAGCGTGGGATAGGGCTGCGAGAGCCATGGACGGTTCAGAACCTATGACCACCACCGCTACTGCACAAGAACTTCAAGCATATCAATATAGACTTGCTCGAGTAAGCAGAGAGTTGGAAAAACAGACAGCATCCCTGAATAGGAGAAAAGAAGCAGCTTCTGCATCAAGCAGACGCCGAGCAGATTTAAGTCGACAATCTAGAACTTCGGGAGATAGTCACAGAGAAGCTCGGAGGAGAGCAATGTCTCGGCTGCAAAACATACCCGAAGCAGAGAGAGGAAACATAATCCAAAATCTCGACATGTCCTTTATGTCGATTGATGAAAGAGGAAATATCATCCCAAAAACGCCAGAGGCAGGTTACATGGCAACACAAGCTTATATCTTGGCATCCAGACCACCTGCTGGGGACCCGAGAGAACCATTGTTCAATATGGCGATGGCTGGAGTAGGAGTTATGGGAACAGCGTTTGCAACAACGCCTCCCGAAGAAAATCCTAGGCAAAATAGTCCACGACCCACTGCAGCAGTTCAAGACCCACCAAGAGCAAGTGGAGCAAGAGACACAGCAGTCCAAGTAAGGGTGGACAGAGCGCGACAAGAAAGGAGGGACCGTCAGCACTCGCCAGAGCTTGCCGACGAAGATATGTGTGGGCTCCCGTGCTTTACGAGAAGAGTTCGAAAAACTCGAGTCCCAAAAGGGTTCAAGTTACCCGAAAATTTCAAGAAGTTCGACGGCCTGCAAGATCCCGAGGATTGGCTCGTGGATTATCTCGAGATGGTAAAACTGGTAGGAGGAACCAGAGCAACAGCTATGCAAAGTATCCAAGTTCACCTGAGTGGTGCCGCAAGATCTTGGATAAAGAAACTCCCCTTGAACTCCATCGACAGCTGGGAAACTTTTGAGGACATCTTCGTGAAAAACTTCCGATCCACCTGCAAGAAACCTGCGTCGTTGGAAGAATTACGGGCGTGTCGACAAAAACATGACGAGTCGATGAGAAAATATATACAGCGGTGGAACATTATCAAGAACTCGGCAGAAGACATATCTGACGAGAGGGCAATAGATGCGTTCGTGGCAGGAATCCGACGAGCAGATTTCGTCGAGGACTTGGGGAGAACTAATCCCAAGACAATCTCAGCGTTGATGGAAATCGCTAATAAGTGGGCAGATGGAGAAGACGCAATATACAACAAGCGACACAGGTCGCCAGAGGAAGATCGTGGTCGAAATTATCAAAATAGAAGGCGATTTTCTCGCCAGTTCTACAACAACGATGCTCCCGGCCATATATCGGCTGGTTTTCGAGGAAATCCTGGAGGAAATAGTCGAGATGATTATCAAAGGAGCAATGAGCAACAAGGCGACAATAGAGGTGATTTTCGCGGCAACAGACAAAATAGTGGACCAAGGATTCAAAGACCTTACGTGTCTCCCGAGGAGATGATGAACGGTCCGTGTCAAATGCATTTTTACCTCGACAACAATGGAAAGAGACAGTCAGGACATCTCCAGAAAGACTGCCGCAATTTTCAGGCAATGCTGCGAGCCGCAGGAATCGCAAATGCCCAAGCAAATAACAGAAATCCTCGGGAGCCAAGGAGCGAGATTCACCTTCCACCTCCTCCCGCAATTACCGACGAAAATCGACACCAGCTTAGAATTGCGGCAGCACCACATCCACCTCCATATGTTGACCCCAACTCTAACGGTGTGGTCTCGATGATTCAGAAAGCTAGGCCGTCCAACAGGGCGCAGAAGGTAATATCTCGACAAGTGTTCATGGCAGAGAAGATGCCTCCACCAACAGTCGAGTACTTAAATTGGTCGGGGCAAGACATCGGCTTCACAATTGCAGATCATCCGCAGCAAGTTCCTCGACCAGGACAATCAGCACTCATCCTACCCGCAGTAATTGCTGGTTTTGATGTGTCGAGAGTTTTCATAGATGGCGGCAGCAGCTTAAACCTCATGTATGCAGATACATTGAGGAAAATGAACATATCCCTGGCAAATCTGAAACCAACTGACACACGTTTCCATGGGATCACACCAGAGAAGCCAAGTTACCCATTGGGCAAAATCAACCTCGACGTTCAGTTTGGAACCCGAGAAAACTACAGGATAGAGAATCTGGAGTTCGAAGTGGTGGATTTCCCGTCGCAATATCATGCTTTGTTGGGACGACCAGCGTATGCCAGGTTCATGGCAGTGCCGCATTATACATATCTGTTGTGGAGGTTGCCTGGGCCTAAGGGACCTATCACAATCAAAGGAAGTTTCGCGTTATCTGATAAATGCGACAAGGATTTTCATCGACTGTCAGAAACTTTCGGGATGCAAGCAGAATATGCGGCACCAAGGTTCACTGATTATGATGTGCTGCCAGAGGTAGGAAGATCTTCTAAGGAGCCAACTTTCAATATAAACAAAGATTCAAAAGAGGTACAGATCCACCCGACAGATCCAAAGAAAACGACGTCCATTGCTGCAAACATGGATGTCGCATAGGAAAGCGCGCTCGTCGAGTTCCTCCGTGAGCACTGGAAAATCTTCGCATGGTGTCCAGCCGACATGCCAGGAGTACCCAGGGAACTTGCCGAGCACCACCTCAATTTGGATCCTCTCGCACGACCAGTAAAGCAACCTTTGCGGCGTTTTTCGGAACCTAGCCGCAAAGCCATGTTATCAGAAATAGATCGACTCAAAGATGCTGGGTTCATCAGAGAAATATCTACAGAAGCCACATGGGTAGCTAACCCAGTGATGGTGCCGAAGAAACACACAATAGTCCTTCGCATGTGCGTCGACTTCACGTGTCTCAATAAACATTGTCCCAAGGATCACTTTCCCCTCCCAAGGATCGATCAAATCATCGACTCCACGGCAGGATGCGAACGTCTTTCCTTCCTGGACGCATATTCTGGTTATAACCAGATCAGACTAAAAGAAGAAGATGAAGCCAAGACAGCGTTCATCACACCTTATGGCGTGTTTTGTTACAAAACAATGCCTTTTGGTTTGAAAAACGCGGGAGCAACATATCAACGGATGATGCAGAAGTGCCTAGCAACACAGATCGGGAAAAATGTACAAGTCTACATCGACGATGTCGTAATAACATCAAAGAAAGGGTCAACGTTGATCGAAGATTTGAAGGAAACCTTCGACAACCTCGACAAGTTCTGCCTCAAGCTGAACCCGACAAAGTGCTCTTTTGGAGTTCCCGCAGGAGAACTTCTCGGGTTCTTAGTATCAGCAAGGGGGATTGAAGCTAATCCCGAAAAAATACAGGCCATCGTTACTATGAGAAAGCCAACAAAGTTGAAAGAAATACAACAGCTAACGGGGCGAGTCGCAGCTTTAAGCAGATTCGTCGCCAGGCTAGGAGAAAAGGCGCTGCCGTTTTATGCGTTGATCAAGCAAGGGGAAAAATTTCAATGGAACGAGGAAGCAGACAGAGCTTTCGAGAATCTCAAGCGAGCAATTTCGACACCGCCGATATTGGTGGCGCCAAAAGAGAAAGAACCTCTCCTCTTGTATATTGCAGCCACACCTCAGGTGGTCAGCACGGCCCTAGTAGTCGAAAGGGAAGAAGAAGGCAAGCTTCATGGAGTTCAAAGGCCAGTATATTTCATCAGCGAAGTACTGTCGCCGTCAAAACAGCGGTACCCGCAATATCAAAAGCTAGCATATGGAGTATTCACGACAGCAAGAAAATTGCGACACTATTTTTCGGCACACCCGATAATAGTGGTCAACGAGGCTCCCTTGTCAAATATACTGAACAACCCAGAAGCTACGGGTCGTGTCTCCCTTTGGGGAATAGAACTTTCCCCTCGGGACATCACGTATGAAAAAAGAAAAGCAATAAAGTCGCAGGTCTTACCAGATTTCATTGCAGAATGGATGGAGCTACAAAACACGGGACCCCCAGATTTATCGAGAACTTGGACCATGAACTTCGACGGGTCCAAGAGATTGGAAGGTGCTGGAGCAGGCGTGATATTAGTCTCACCTGAAGGCGACAAGTTGAAGTATGTTCTGCGGATGACGTTCCCAAACGCATCTAACAATGAAGCAGAATATGAAGCTCTCATACACGGGATGAAGATGGCGAAAGCTTGCGGTGCAACCCGACTGAAAATTTTCGGCGACTCACAGTTGGTAGCACAGCAAGTAATGAACCAATGCGACGCAGTCAACGAAAGTATGATAGCATACAAGGAGGTGTACAATGAGCTGGAGAAGCTATTCGATGGTTGTGAGGTAAACCACATCAGCAGGATGAGCAACGATGAAGCCGACGTTCTCGCAAACATCGGGTCACAATGCCTCGCAATCCCTCCAGGTGTGTTCTGGGAAGAGATTAGCGAGAGATCAACAAAACCAGCAAAAATAAAGGAGAAAAAAGAGAAACCTTCGAGTATCGCCAAAAACATAGCAGAAGAAGAAGAAGAGCAAGATCTAGTCATGATGGTGCAAATTCCATGGATGCAGGCGTACATATCATATATCCTAAGGAAAACCATACCCGACGATCCAGTCGAAGCAAGGCGAATAATTAGGAGATCCAAAGCCTTTACGGTGGTAAAAGGGGAGCTGTACAAACGCAGTATCTCGGGTGTGCTACAACGGTGCGTTACACCCGAAGAAGGAAGGATCATCTTAAAGGACGTGCATGAAGGAATATGTGGGCACCACGCGAGTAGCAGAGCTATCGCGGCTAAGGTTTTCAGAGCAGGATTTTATTGGCTCACAGCAATCGAGGATGCAAAGGAAATAGTGCGCACTTGCGACGCGTGTCAAAGATTTGCGGCAAGACCTCACTCACCAGCAGCGGAACTTATGCCAATCCCACTGTCTTGGCCCTTTGCTCAATGGGGTCTCGACATGGTGGGTAAATTGCACAAAGCTTCGCCAGGAGGTTATGAGTATATGCTTGTTGCTGTCGACAAGTTTACAAAATGGATCGAAGCAAAGCCGATAAATTCACCGGACGGCGCGTCAGCGATTAAGTTCGTGAAAAGCATCGTCTTCAGATTTGGAGTTCCTCACAGTATTGTGACAGACAACGGCAGCAATTTTACGTCCAAGGAGTTCAAAGCGTACTGCGCAGAAGTGGGCATTAAATTGAGTTTTGCGTCTGTCGCGCATCCTCAGACCAATGGACAAGTCGAGAAGGCCAATGGCATCATCTGCAACGGCATCAAGAAACGCCTGCTAGGCCCATGGAAAAAGCTCGGCATACTTGGCCGGAGGAGTTACAAAGTGTGTTGTGGAGTATCCGAACAACACCAAATACGGCGACACAGGAAACACCGTTCTTTCTGGTTCATGGCGCCGAAGCAGTCCTGCCGATAGAAATAGAGCACGATTCTCCAAGAGTCACAGAATATGACGAAGAAACTTCGAGAAAAGCTTTGGAGGATGATGTCGATGCACTCGATGAAGCTCGAGACGAAGTCCTGTCAAGAGTCGCCAAATATCAGCAGGACCTGAAAAACTATCACAGTCGACGATTGCGGCCAAGGTCTTTTCAAGTTGGTGACTTAGTTCTGCGGCTCAACCAAAAAAGTCACGAAAAACTCGAATCACCATGGCTTGGACCCTACATCGTCACAGAAGTAATCGAAGGAGGAGCATACAGAATCAAAGACAAGAAGACAGGGATTGACGAGCCAAATCCCTGGAACGTGGCACAGCTCAGGCGTTTCTACGCCTAGATGTCGAAAATATAGTCCTCCTTTGTAAAGCTACAATGTACTGAAACGCCCGCGAGTTTTCAGACGCACTCTTTTCCTTTTTCGGGGCACCGAGTGGGGCCGGAGAAGGTTTTTAATGAGGCGGACTCGCGGTGCTGCAATATAATAAAGATAGTGGAATTATATATCTTCTTCCCGACAAGATCAGGGGTTTCTCCCCTACATGATACAATATATATATATAAACACAGTGTCGACAAACGCAAAAGAAGCATCTTGCCTTGGTAAAAATACCTCGCCAAAATAAAAAGAGATACAGACAAAATAGTGATCAACAAAAGACTCGGGGGCTTACACCCACAAAAATAGTATACAGTGTATATTATCTTGCCTTGGTTTAAAACCTCGCATTATACAAATATAGCAAGTAGCCACCGAAAATACTCGGGGGCTAGACATATAGAAATATAATGTTTATCTCACAACAGTCATGTTCATGATTTACAAGGAAAAATTATCTACCAAGAGAAAAAATCAGTCTTGATTCAATATATCATCAAGGGTAACTTTGTTTTCCTCAGGAGCAGCACCAAGAAAATCAGCATAATGACCGTCTGCAAAAAAGTCGGCATCCATCCGAAGAAGGTCTTCAATCATTTCTTCGGCTATAGGTGAAACCTTCGTGTTAATACGATCAATACCAACTCTTCGGCGCCGTACCTTCTCGTGAACCTTCTCAACAACTTGGGTCAGATCAAGTTTTGAATGGCAGATCTGAAGCATTATAAGGGCAAATCTGGCGCCAGCTACCAGTTGAGCTCTGACAAAGTGATGGATCCTGTGGGCATCCTTGAACTTCTCCATTAACTCGGGAAGAGTTTTTGGTTGAATATTCCGAGGAAACATAGAGTTATAAACCATAGAGAGGGTCTTGGTACAGAAGTCAAGATACCCGCGAACCTGAAGCGCGCGATCTTGAAACCTCACGATTTGGCGAGTCCGTTCAGGTGTACCCCAAAAAGTCGACCCATGTTCACGTGCAAGCCGAAGAAGGACATTGGAACGAGCCTCGACACGTTCATTTTCAGTTGCAGTATCCAAAAAAGCACCTATTGTTTCATAAAACAAGTCAGAGGAGAGTAAAAAGGCAAGCAGCAAGGCGAAGACAATGAAACTTACCCGCCATATCCAAACTAGCATCTATCAATAGTTGAAGCATAGAGTTTTCTCGAGACGTAGCCGCAGCAGCTTCAGCAACAGGGCGTCCTTTTCAGTCATGGCATCCTGAGTTTGTTGGAGTGCAAGTTTCTCCTTTCGAGAAGATTCTCGAGATTGCTCCATAAGTATAAGCGACTGCTTCTTCACGGACTGAAGTTGCTGTCGAAGTTCTTCCAGATAAAGGTGTGTTTGAGGGACCTTCACGGAAATTGTCATCGGTTTCTACTTTCTTCGACAAGGAAGATGCAGGAGCAGCATTGGGAGAGCAAGGATTGGTCGAATAATTGTCAAATATTAACTGGAAAATAAAATCTTCGGATCAATGACAGCACCAAGAGGATTTTCATTACTTCTAAAAAGTTTACACCATCATTACAAAAGAAGTTCTCTCAAGGGACTAGCAGGGTAATTGTCGCCAAGGCTAAAGTGACGACAATAGCAAAAGAAGTAAAGAAAGCAAAAAATAGAAAAGACAGAGGCATGCAACTAGACCTCCGGCCTCGATGAACTTGGAGTCGAAGCTGGCTTGACCCCAAGATACGCCAGGATTTTCTTCGTGTTGGGTTTCGCCGCCTTGACCAAGGATCGCCACTTGAGTTGCTCAATCTGATCCGTGTCGCCAACTTTGGTCCAGTCAATAGTTTGTTGACTGTCAGCGACCAGGGCAACGGTGCTCTCAACGGCAACCTTCTGGTTTTCATGGCGCATCTTCAGTCCGAGATCTTCGGGAGGATTAAAGCACTTGGCTAGATTCAGGAAAGTTGCAGGTGCCTCTTTCTTTGGGAAGAAATAGGGGAAGAGCCGCAACAGTCCTGCTTTAGCTTCGTCGATACCTTCACGTGCTTCCGTCCCGTGAAACTCGAGGAATGAAACGGCGTCAAGCAGAGGATCATTATCGGGATCTTCAAGCTCATATTCTTGAGCCGTTCTAGCTGCAACAATGAACATCCATTTAGCAACAAACGAGTAAAGGAAAGAAGATCCAAGATTCGAATTGGAATAGATACTCACCGACAAAGCGACGATTTTGGGTCCTTATGCGTTTGGTAATCGCCGCTTCGCGGGCAGATTGAGCAGTTATATGTTCACTCAGCGAAGTTTCGGCATCGTGAAGTCTCTTCCGGAGATCTTCGACACCAGCAGCATCAGCCTTGGCCTTATCAGCCTCTGCTCGAGCACCAACAGCATCTGACTCAGCCTCTTTGCGAGCCTTTTCACTTTGCTCTAATTGTTGAGCAAGTGTGTTGGCACGTTCATTGGCTTCCGCCAGTTTTTCTACCAAGGAAGATAAATATAGTTAAAAATCTCGACAACAAAGGAGCAAAAGAAAAGAAGCAAAAGGAGTAAAGCATTACCTTCAGCTTTACTAGCATATTCACGGTACCCGACAAATTGGGTACCGATGCGAAGAAGATCCTTTATCAAAGGCTGTTAAAAAAAGGGGGATAGAAGGAAATGGCGGTATGAGAAAAATATAATGGTACATAGAAATCAACAGAAAACATAAACAATGACAAGGAAGTTAAGAACTTACATCTTCCAAGAGAGGGTTAGAGGAGCTACTCAATTGGAGAGTAGGCTCCGGGATGATTTCCGTCCTCGCCCTTTTCGACAAAGGGGCTCGGGGGCTTGAAGGAGGAGTAGCAGTGTCGACGTTCTGTCGAGGAGGCGAAGTTTCTTCTCCTCCAACTGGCGTCTCCGAGGCAACTAATGTATGTGACGTACTCGTTCGAGCAGCCACATCAGCGGTTGGTACCTCTTCTTCCTCATCACTACAAGTAAAATGTCGACAATATAAACAGCAAGATAGATACGAATGTTCAAATACAAGAAAAAGATAGAAAAAGGACTTACGAACTGATGAGGGTCCCGAGATACGGATCATAAGCTGCCTTCTGCGACGAAGGATCAGCTTCTTCGGGTTTAGAAGTCCCGGAATCTTCGACATCATCCCTCTTCCTTTTGTTCTTTGGAGAAACAGCAAGAGGAGGAGATTGGGCCGATGCAGTGCCTTCAGAGGCAGCGTCCTTTTCAGCAGATCCCGCAGATTTTCGGGAATCTGCGGGTTCATTCACAAAAGAGGGGGCCTCTTGGTTATCATCAGAGATAACGGCCCTTTCCTCGACTTCCCCACCTTCAGGAAGAGGAGGAAGTGAAACAAGATTTGGGTGGTCCTGTATAAAAAGAGGGAAGGATATCAGGAAGGAGCACACAATGCAAAAAGCAAGGCAATAAGAAATTACGCGACAATGTTTACCTTAGGAAGTGCATGGGCGGCGCTGTATGGTTTCACGCGACAAGAAGAAGGGATAGAATCTTTTTTGCTGAGGGAGGTGATTTTTCGGACAAGTTTTTCCAAGTCCTTCACCTCCAAATCTGTCGACAGCCGATCCACGTCTTCGTCGCCAGTATATTTCCAAAGAGGAAATTTGCGAGCTTGAAGAGGCTGAACTCTACTCTTAAGGAAATACACTATAATCTGGATACCTGACAATTCTTTGCCGCGAGTATTTTGCAACTCGCGGATGCGAGTCATCAAGGCCTCAGTCGAAGCTCTTTCTTCTTCGGTAGCCTCCGCATCCCAAGAACGTCGACGAAGAATTTTCTCGTCACCATCGAACGGAGGGATGTTGTCCTCTGCGCATCCATGGTTTTCCTCACGAATGTACAACCACCTCTTACGCCACCCTTGAACGGAGTCAGGGAGTTTGACATCGAAGTAATTGGAAGTGGAGCGGATAGAGATAACAACGCCGCCTATATTATAGGCGACATTGTGAGAGCCATTGCGGCGACAGAAGAAAATGCGCTTCCATAGCGCCCAATTGGGTGAGACGCCAAGGAAGGCTTCGCAGAGAGTAATGAAAATAGAAATATGGAGGATTGAGTTTGGCGTGAGGTGGTGAAGTTGAAGACCGTAGACAAAAAGCAATCCACGGAGAAAAGGATGAATGGGGGCGGATAAACCGCGGATGAGATGGTCGACAAAACTTACCCGGTACCCCATTGGAGGGGCTGGGTAGCTTTCTTCCTAGGGAAGCAAACCGCTTTGGGTTTCTTGGTGATCCCCAGCTTCTTCAGGAGATTCAGGTCCTGGTTCGTGACCTTGGACCTCTCCCACTCCACGGCTCCTAGATCCGCGGCGGCCATTGATGAATCAGGCGTGCTGTGGCGAGTGAGACGCGTGCGTGGTGGCATCAACAGCAGTGGACAAAGCAATGCTTGGGCGTGCGGAAGATCAAACAGAGTTGGGCGCAGGGGAAGTTTTTGCAGAGGGGAACAGATGTGCGGCGCAAGCGAAGGACTGGACCGAGGTTGAAGAAAGGTTTATATAGGGTTCGGGCGAAGCAGTGCACCGTTGGATGAAGAAATCGTGTGGTGAAAAAGGATCTCGTAGATACAAGGGTAAAAAGGTATTTTTACGAGAAGGAATGGAACAGGCGTTACCGTACGTGCGCCAGGAAAAGCGGAGGACGTGTGTCCCCCACTTGCACGACGTGTCAACGTGGTGGGAACAATGGACCCACAAGGCAGAAAAAATCCCAATTATTGACAGAGATGAAGAGAATTTGACAAAGGAAAATATGTCGACAAGAAAAATAAAAAGAGAATGGCGACAGGGTAAAACATTCGAATACTCTTGGAGCCTTTGATCAAATACAAGTTTTTGCCCAAATGCTCGGGGGCTACTTTGGAAAAATAGAAAATTTCGAGTATGACAATATAGAAATGGCGAGAGCCTATGACCAAATCCAAGAATTTGTTCATAGCCTCGGGGGCTACTCCCATCGGGAGCGCTGGTCGCGCACCCGATAAATATAAAAATATCGAGAAGGATCATAAATATAGCGGCAAAGGATGCTAATCTGTGGAGCCTACACCCAAGCACAAGTTCTTGGCTGTAGCCTCGGGGGCTACTCCCATCGGGAACGCTGTTCGCGTGCCCGATGAATTTGATCAGAAATAGAGAAAAAGAAGTGAGTATATTTCGAGTTATGCAAATAACTCTACATATACTCCCATCGGGAAGACAAAATAAAGTCATCAAATATGACTCGATAAAATGTGCTATTCCAAAGGCGAAAAGCACTCGACAATATATTCTCAGAACGCCAAAGTTGCGATCAATTTCTGAATGCCGCAAATTTGCGAAGGTAAGACCCCAGATCCGTTCTGCTGGGCGTGGCATCGCCAAAGACTGCGCTCTGCTACTTTTATCCGTATCAACAGATACGAAGAAAAATCCTAACGGACGCGTTAGGTACCCGATAAATTTGACTGGGACTCGACAGAATGGTAAGACCTTAAGCGGCACCTGTCGAAGTTTACACCAGTATCCCGAGATCATGTCCGGGGACGTGATCTTGAAGTAGGTTTTTGCGGATTGCCACTAGAGCAGTTAACTAGTACCTGATCCGTCAGATGAACTAGCCCCAACTACCATTATCCCTGTACAATATAGAATTTTATGTGAAGGAGTATGGATAAAAGCTCTCGAACAAAAATAAACGGGAGAGATTTTCCCTGACTCTACGATTCAAGCAAAATCTCGGGGGCTACTGACATAGGCATCCCAAATGGGCCTGCCATAGATAGTACCCGGGATTTACTGAAGGCCCACTATCCGAAGAATAAGAAGATTCGGGAGCCCAAGATGTATTAAGGAAAGCTAGAGTTGTAATAGGAAGTGTTATTTGTAATTTGGCGGGACGAGTTAGAAACCGTCCCGGACTCTGTAACTTGTACAATACGAAACCCTCGGCTCCACCTCCTATATAAGGGGGAGTCGAGGGACAAAGAAAGGATCGAATCTACTGTCAACATAACCCTAGTTTTCATAATCGCCGAGTACTTTTCGCCTAAACCTTCGAGATCTACTTGCCCTCTACTTCTAGCAAAACCCTAGTCTACAATCTGTAGGCATTGACAAGTTAATCCTTTGTCAATGTCCTCATTCACTTGACGCTCGGCCTTAGAAGCTTGGTGAACCAACTCAACCATGTTGGAGTATTGTTGGAACTCCACAATCCTCTTGATGGGGTAGTTGAGGCCATTGAAGAACCTAGCGATGGTTTGGTTCTCGGACTCTTGGATGTTTGCTCTCATCATGGTTAACTCCATCTCCTTGAAGAATTCCTCAACGGTCTTGGTGCCTTGCTTCAACTTTTGTAGCTTGTTGAAGAGATCGGTCTTGTAGTGTGTAGGGACAAA
This sequence comes from Lolium multiflorum, assembly GCA_030979885.1. Classification (NCBI taxonomy): domain Eukaryota; kingdom Viridiplantae; phylum Streptophyta; class Magnoliopsida; order Poales; family Poaceae; genus Lolium; species Lolium multiflorum. The sequence continues at coordinate 163,461 of JAUUTY010000406.1, forward strand.
GCGGGCTTGCATCTCCTCCTTCATGTCTTCCCAAGTATCAATTGGAGGATCACCCTTTTCTTCCCTAAGAGTGACAACTTGTTCCCACCAAGTGTTGGCATAATCTTCAAACTCGAGGGAGGCCATGGCTACTTTCTTGGCACCGGAGTAGTTATGGATGCGGAAGATCTTGTCAACCTTGAGTGCCCATGAGAGGTAGGCCTCGGCATCGTCTTCACCCTTGAACTTGGGCATGTTGAACTTGAGCTTTCCATACATATTCTCTTCATCTTCCATGTTCCTTCGGCGAGGACGGATGCCTTCATCTCTTGCGACTTGAGGTGGTAGAGGAGGTCTTCCACGACCAACCATAGCATTGGGTTGGCGTTGGAGGTGAACACTAGCTTCACTTGGCTCATGTTGAGGATGTTGTTGCGGGTCTTGGCGAGGTTGTTGGCGTTGCCCAATTATGGCCCTCTCATCTTGATCATGTTGTGGTTGCCCTCGGCCCCTTTGGTCATGGCGAGGATGGTTCCGGAGGTCACGCCTTGGTGGATCTTGATGACCTTGGTCTTGAGCATCCACATGGGCTTGACGATGAGGTGCCGGGTCCATGTTGTGGAGGACGTTGTCTTGGGGTTGGTCGTCATGCCCATGGTGGGCATGGCGAGCCGCTTGATGACGATCTTGGTGAAGAGCTTGTTCTTGTTGCGGACGTTCATGAGGACGAGCATGGCGATGGAACTCTCCGCGCCTTGAGTTGGAGCGAGAATCATCATGACGAGCGTGCGGTCGACGAGAGCGATGATGATCTCCATGCCTTGAGTCGGAGCTTGAGGACGAATGGCGATCATGGGAGTAGTCATCATGTGATGATGTCGATGACGATGAGGAAGTAGAGCGATGTCGATGTCGACGACCCAAGTTGTTGATGGCGCGCTCGAGGCTATCCATGCGCCGCTCCATGTTTGCATCATTGGCCGTCACTTGGTCATGCAAGTTGTCCGTAGCTTCACGAAGAAGATTCATATCTTGGTTCACTTGGCCGAAGTTGTGAGCCACTTCTTCATATTGTTGGTCGATGCGTGTCTCGAACAAATTGAGTTGGTCCTTGAACTCTTGGCGTTGCACCCATAGGTTGTGTTGGGTGGCCAACCTCTCGGAGGGGCGTAGGACCTCATCCTCCTTTGCTTGGTCTCCTTGCCTATCCATGATCACAAGACAAGAACTATGTTGTGGATGTTAGTGGAAGGAGACTACCTCTCACTCTTACCGTGGCAAGATAGTATTGAGGCAATCAACCAAGCCGAAAGTAAGACCAATTGTATCGGGACACACACAAAGGCACACGCAAAAGCTAGCAAATATGGTGTTAGGAGTGGATGGTGGAAAGCCAAAAGACGAAATCCAAAATCGAGTATGTTGTTAAGAGTGGGTAAGGTCCAAAAATCCAAGTGTCAAAGTGGCGATCACTATAAACACGGAAAAATGTGGAACTCACACACGGGATGAGCGGGGTTAGTGCAACCAAGGAACGAGCGGAAAAAGGAAAAACCCAAAACAAGGGTGCTCAATGTCACACTAACTCAAGAAGAGATCGAAGCTAGGTTGCATAGAGTAGAAACACCAAGATTCGCACGAGGTCTCTCTTCTCTATCTCTCTTGCTTGCTTAAAAGCTTTTCACTCTTTTTGTATCGGTGGCACTTTGCACTTTGCTTTTCTCTTTTTTTTTCACTAGCACACTATGCTCTTACTCTTTTGCTGGCCACTCACGAGCTCTACTTACGAGCTTTACTCACACAACGCACACCCTCACGGTCGGGACCTCGTGCGATGTTTCGCAACACTCGAAAGCTTCGCTCGTGGGATAGATCGCAAAAAGAAGAGGGCTACAAGGGTTACTGCAAGTTATACCTGCGATGGTGGAGATGGTGGTGGTGGTGGTGGTCGGCGGTGGTGTTAGACGATGTCGAAGACGAGGAGCCCGGTCGGTGGTCCGGTCGGACCGGGTGTGGCGCCGGCTGCTCCGGTCGGTGGGCGGTTGACCGGCTTCTGGACCGGCTGCTCCGGTGTGCGGCCGGTTGACCGGGTTCTGCGCCGGACGGTCCGGTCTGGGGGCCGGTTGACCGGGTTCGAAACCGGGTTCGTCGATTTGGAGCTTTCTCTCTCCTGTTCTTCCCCAAACCAAAACCAAATCGGCCAAAACGAAGGGAAACGATGGAATTGGAGGCTCAAAGGTGGGGAAATAGTAGATCAAGCACAACAACACCAGATCCACGGAGCAAAACCACTCAAAACTCAACCAAATCACAGATCCGTCCAAAGGCAATTTAGGGCTATTTTTTGGAAAATTTTCTAGAAACGAAATTGGGTGGGTGGAGGGTCAAATCCGCGGAAACCAAAGGCTGCTGATACCATATGATGTGGTCTGAGACCCCGATTGTGGCCCGATCTCGCGAATGACCCAAGGAATCAAGGGGGAAAGAGGGGGAGAGGCGGAAGAACACGAAGAACACAAGAACACACGAAGATCCACGCACACCAACCCGATACAATCGATGCTTACCCTCACGGCTCGATGGACCGTGCCAATAGAATCCGCCCGGAAGAGACTCGAGGTAGAATTCCGAGAGGAGAGACCGGTGGGGAGGACGAATCAAGGAGTGAGAGAGAGAGTGCAAGCACTAGAATCTCTTACTACCAAATCCATACATCCACAAGGGTTGCCTTGATTACAGAGGGATGATACCCAAGGGAGACTAAGCTCAAAGTTAGGTTTGAGTTCTAAACAAGTCTGAAAAGTAAAGGAGGGGTCCCAGCTACTTAAATAGGCAAGCACAGCCAGCAAGGGCGAACAGGTACGCGAATGGATAAGTCAAGGCAGTTTGGTGGGGTATTCCCGTCGGATCCGGTTGGGCGTCCGGTCAGACCGGGCCTGGGACCGGGCTGTCCGGTCAGGGGTCCGGTCTGACCGGGCCTGTGACCGGGCTGTCCGGTCATGGGTCCGGTCGACCGGCCGCCAACCGGGATTCTGCGAAGAGTCCGGTCCTGGGTCCGGTCGTCGTCCGGTACGAGGGAGTTGGCCCGGTTTGCGCCCGGTTGACCGGGCCTGTGGCCGGGGCGTCCGGTCGTGGGTCCGGTCTGACCGGGCTCTGGACCGGCCAGCGTCCTTCTCTTCCTTGGCGCTCTTCGGGCGACGTCGGCTTCGGCTTCATGTTCATCTCCAGGTTCCTCTGCTCCTCTCCTTCCCTTGACCATGATGTCTCGTCCTCTCCGGGGTCTTGGTGCGCCTTGTACCTAATGACACATAGCACGTCGGCATGAGGTAGCAATCCATCCAAAGGGGTATCAAGGTCAAGGGTGGTGAGGAGCGAGTTCACCTTGTCATGTATCGCTTTGGCTCGAGCCCTTGTCATTGGTCCGCTTGGGGGACTTGTTGGTCTTGGTGAGGAGGTGTCCGAAGGCCACCCCGCATCATCTACCCCCCTTGGTCGACAGATATTGGCTTCACAATTGCGGATCACCCGCAGCAAGTTCCTCGACCAGGGCAATCTGCACTTATCTTACCCGCAGTCATCGCTGGTTTGATGTGTCGAGTCTTTATAGATGGCGGCAGCAGCTTAAACCTTATGTATGCAGATACATTAAGGAAGATGAACATATCCCTGGCAAATTTAAAACCAACTGATACACGTTTCCATGGGATCACGCCAGAGAAGCCAAGTTATCCACTGGGCAAGATCAATCTCGACGTTCAGTTTGGGACCCGAGAAAACTACAGGATAGAGAACTGGAGTTTGAAGTTGTGGATTTCCCGTCGCAATATCACGCCTTGTTGGGACGACCAGCATACGCCAGGTTTATGGCGGTACCTCATTACACGTACTTATTGTGGAGGTTACCTGGACCTAAGGGACCAATCACAATCAAGGGAAGTTTCGCGCTGATAAGTGCGACAAAGATTTTCATCGACTGTCGGAAACTTTCGGCATGCAAGCGAATATATGGTGCCAAGGCTCACGATTATGATGTGTTGCCAGACGGGAGGCCACTCTAAGGGAACCAACCTTTAACACTGCCAAGGATTCAAAAGAGGTACAGATCCACCCGACGGACCAAGAAAACGACGTCCATTGCAACAAATATGGACCTCGCATAGGAAAGCGCGCTCGTCGAGTTCCTCCGTGAGCACTGGAAAATCTTCGCATGGTGTCCAGCTGACATGCCAGGAGTACCCAGGGAACTTGCCGAGCACCACCTAAACTTGGATCCTATTGCGAGACCAATCAAACAACCTTTGCGGCGTTTTTCGGAACCAAACCGCAAAGCTATGCTATCAGAAATAGATCGACTCAAAGATGCTGGTTTTATTAAAGAGATATCTACAGAAGCCACGTGGGTAGCTAACCCAGTGATGGTGCCGAAGAAAAACACGAAAGTCCTTCGCATGTGTGTCGACTTTACGTGTCTCAATAAACACTGTCCAAAGGATCACTTTCCCCTCCCAAGGATCGATCAAATCATCGACTCCACGGCAGGATGTGAACGTCTTTCCTTCCTGGATGCATATTCTGGTTATAACCAGATCAGATTAAAAGAAGATGATGAAGCCAAGACAGCATTTATAACACCTTACGACGTATTCTGTTATAGAACAATGTCCTTTGGTCTGAAAAACGCGGGAGCAACATATCAGCGGATGATGCAGAAGTGCCTTGCAACACAGATTGGAAAAAACGTACAAGTCTACATTGACGATGTCGTCATAACATCAAAAAAGGGGACAACGCTGATCGAGGATTTGAAAGAAACCTTCGACAACCTCGACAAGTTCTGCCTTAAGTTGAACCCGACAAAGTGCTCCTTTGGTGTTCCTGCGGGAGAACTTCTCGGGTTCCTAGTATCAGCAAGAGGGATCGAGGCCAATCCAGAGAAAATACAGGCCATCGTAACAATGAGGAAGCCGACAAAGTTGAAAGAAATACAACAGCTGACGGCGCGAGTCGCGGCTTTAAGCAGATTCGTCGCCAGGCTGGGAGAAAAGGTTGCCGTTTTATGCTTTGATCAAACAAGGAGAGAAATTTCAGTGGAACGAGGAAGCAGATAGAGCTTTTGAGAGTCTCAAGCGCACAATTTCGACACCACCAATCTTGGTGGCACCTAAAGAGAAAGAACCCCTCCTACTATACATCGCAGCCACACCTCAGGTGGTCAGCACGGTTCTGGTAGTCGAAAGAGAAGAAGAAGGAAAGCTCCATGGAGTACAAAGGCCAGTATATTTCATTAGCGAAGTACTGTCGCCTTCAAAACAGCGGTACCCGCAGTACCAGAAACTGTCGTATGGAGTGTTTACAACGGCAAGAAAATTGCGACACTATTTTTCGGCACACCCGATAATAGTGGTCAATGAGGCTCCTCTGTCAAATATATTAAACAACCCAGAAGCTACGGGTCGTGTCTCCCTTTGGGGAATAGAGCTTTCCCCTCGGGACATCACGTATGAAAAAAGAAAGGCAATAAAGTCGCAAATTTTACCAGATTTCATCGCAGAGTGGATGGAGCTACAAAATACGGGGCCTCAGATTTATCGAGAACCTGGACTATGAACTTTGATGGGTCCAAAAGGTTAGAAGGCGCTGGAGCAGGCGTGATACTAGTATCACCTGAAGGCGACAAGTTGAAGTATGTTCTACGGATGACGTTCCCAAACGCGTCTAACAATGAAGCAGAATATGAAGCTCTCATACACGGGATGAAGATGGCGAAAGCTTGCGGTGCAACCCGATTGAAAATCTTCGGCGACTCACAATTGGTGGCACAGCAAGTTATGAATCAATGTGATGCAGTCAACGAAAGTATGATAGCATACAAGGAGATGTATAATGAGCTAGAAAAGTTGTTTGATGGATGCGAGGTAAATCACATCAGCAGATGAGCAATGATGAAGCCGATGTTCTTGCAAATATCGGGTCGCAATGTCTCGCGATTCCTCCAGGCGTGTTTTGGGAAGAAATAAGCGAGAGATCAACAAAGCCAATGAAACCAAAGAAGGAGAAGGATGAAAAACCTTCGGGTGTTACAAAAGAATAGGAAGAAGAAGAAGAAGAGGAGCATGAGCTAGTCATGATGGTGCAAATTCCATGGATGCAGGCATATATATCTTATATCCTAAAGAAAACAATACCCGACGATCCAGTTGAAGCAAGGCGAATAATTAGATGTTCTAAAGCTTTTACTGTGGTCAAAGGGGGGTTATACAAATGAAGTATTTCAGGTGTGCTCCAGAGGTGCGTCACACCCGAAGAAGGAAGGATAATCCTGAAGGATGTACACGAAGGAATATGCGGGCATCATGCAAGCAGTCGAGCTATTGCGGCCAAGGTTTTCAGAGCAGGATTTTATTGGTTAACAGCAATTGAGGACGCGAAGGAAATAGTGCGAACTTGTGATGCGTGCCAGAGATTTGCCGCAAAACCTCACTCTCCGGCAGCAGAATTGATGACAATCCCGTTGTCTTGGCCCTTTGCTCAATGGGGCCTCGATATGGTGGGGAAATTACACAAGCTTCGCCAGGAGGATATGAGTATATGCTTGTTGCTGTCGACAAATTTACCAAGTGGATAGAAGCAAACCGATAAATTCACCGGATGGCGCGTCGGCAATCAAGTTCGTGAAAAGCATTGTCTTTCGATTTGGAGTCCCTCATAGCATCGTCACAGACAATGGCAGTAATTTCACATCCAAGGAGTTCAAAGCGTATTGCGCAGAAGTGGGCATTAAATTGAGTTTTGCGTCGTCGCACATCCACGGACCAACGGTCAAGTCGAGAAAGCCAATGGCATCATTTGCAATGGTATTAAGAAGCTCATTAGGACCGTTGGAAAGCTCACATACTTGGCCGAGGAGTTGCCAAGCATGTTGTGGAGCATCCGAACAACACCAAATACAACACACAGAGACTCCGTTCTTTTTGGTCCATGGAGCTGAAGCAGTACTGCCGATAGAAATAGAGCATGATTCTCCAAGAGTTACAGAATATGATGAAGAAACTTCGAGAAGAGCTCTAGAGGATGATGTCGATGCACTTGATGAGGCTCGAGATGAAGTATTGTCACGAGTCGCCAAATACAACAGGACCTGAAAAACTACCACAGTCGACGATTGCGACCAAGATCTTTTCAAGTTGGAGATTTGGTTTTACGACTCAATCAAAAAAGCCATGAAAAACTCGAGTCGCCGTGGCTTGGCCCTTCACAGAAGTAATTGAAGGAGGAGCATACAGAATCAAGGACAAGAAGACGGGGATTGCTGAGCCAAATCCTTGGAACGTGGCGCAGCTCAGGCGTTTTTACGCTTAGAAGCCGAAATATAGTCTCCTTTGTAAACATACAATGTACTGAAATGCCCGCGAGTTTTCAGACGCACTCTTTTCCTTTTTCGGGGCACCGAGTGGGGCCGGGAAAGGTTTTTAATGAGGCGGGCTCGCGGTGCTGCAATATAATAAAGATAGTGGAATTATATATCTTTTCGACAGGCTCGGGGGCTTGCACCCAGAAGATACAATATATATATACATAATGTCGACAACAAAACATTGCCTTGGTATAAAGTACCTCGCCAAAATAAAAAGAGATATCGACAAATAGTGATCAACATAAAGCTCGGGGGCTCGCACCCGCAAAAATAGTACACAATATAATTTATCTTGCCTTGGGACAACCTCGCATTATAAAAAGAAAACATCGCCATCAAAACGCCCGGGGCTTGACATTGAAAAACAAAAATCTAGTGACTTTACAATATAGATTATGTCTACAACACACAGGATACAAGTCTTGGGGCAATAAATCTTCAAGGGTTGCCTAGTATATTATCTATCGTCAACCGTTCATTATTTATAGCGCGTGTGCTATGTTCAGCATAGCTGCCCTTCACGAAGAATTCGGCGTCCATCCGAAGAAGCTCATCCATCATATCTTCGGCAACTGGGGTCACAACGTCATCATATTTGCTGAAGTTCTTTTTCCTCTTCGCCATCTTGGCCAGGCACTTTGGAACAACTTGACCCACGTCTAACTTCGGGTAGCAGATTTTTATCATGATCATAGCAAACCTTGCGCCAGCAGCTAATTGGGCCCGCACAAAGCCGTGGATTCGAGGAGCATCCCGAAATTTGTCCATTAAAGCAGGAAGAGTCTCTGGCATTTTATTACGTGGAAACATGGTGCCATAGACCAGAGACAAAGTCCTTGTACAGAAGTCAAGAAATTCGCGAACCTGAAGCGCGCGATCTTGAAACCTGACGATCCGGCGGTACGATCAGTGTGCCCCAAAAATTGGAACCATGATCTCGAGCAAGTCTGAGAAGCGCATTGGATCGAGCTTCAACACGCTCATCTTCAGAAGAGTCCAAGAAAGAACCTATTTTTGGAAAAATCAGCAGAAAAGAGGAGACAATCAACAAAGAAAAAGAAGCAGACAAAGTTAATAAAGCATACCCGCCATATCCAAGCTAGCATCCGTCAGCAGCTGAAGCATGAAATTGTCTCGAGAAGAAGCTGCAGCAGCCTCAGCAACCGCGGCCTCTTTTCGGCTATAGCATCTTGAGCCTGTTGAAGCGCAACCTTTTCCCTCGGAGGATTTCCGAGATTGTTCCATGAGCATAAGCGATTGCTTCTTCGTGGATTGGAGCTGTTGGCGAAGTTCCTCCAAATCCTCTGCAGAGCTTTACTTGAAGAATCATCAAATTACGGGATGATGTTTTCTTCAAACGGGATGAAGGAAAAACTTCGGAAGGACCAGGAGTTGCGTATAGTTGTCAAAAATCAACTGAAAAAAGAAAAACATCGATATCAAGCAAAGAGATTTCCATTCATTCTCAAAGTATGTACATGGCTATTACAAAAGAAGGATCCCTAGAAGACCTAAGCAACCGCCAAGGATACTTAGGCGACAGCAAAAGAGAGAAAAACTAAAAGAAAAAGCAAGGTGGTCTACTTGACCTCCGGCTTTGAAGAACTGGGGGCAGGAGCTGGCTTGTATCCAAGGGTAGCAAGGATTTTCTTCGAATTGGGCTTCGCCGCTTTAATTAGCGACTGCCACTTCTTCGTCTCGATCTCCTCCGTGTTGCCCACCCTTGACCGACGTGTTGTTGGCTCTCAAGAATCAAGGCAATCGTCCCTTCGACACCAACTTTTAACCCTTCTTGGCGAAGTTGGAGTCCAAGGTCTTCTTGGGAAGTGAAGCACTTGGCGAGATCAACAAAAATTGCGGGTTCCTCCTTCTTTTTGAAAAAATATGGAAAAGCCGCGACAGGCTAATCCTAGCTTCAGCAAGGCCGTCACGAGCTTCAAGGCCGTGAATTTCAAGAAGAGAAAGGGCGCTCGAGGAGCTGGTCACCCTCGGGTTTTCCAACTCATACTCTTGACTTGTTTTCCCTGAATAAAATAAAAAGAGTTGATCAAGGGAAAAAGGGAACAAAGACAACGCAAGAAAGCAGCAAGGGTGTAACCACTTACTAACAAAATGCCGACTCTGTGACTCCAGTCGACTAAGGATTTCTTCTTCACGAGCATAATGCTGAGCTAAATTTTCGCTCAGAGCATTTTTTGCGTCGTCGAGTCTTTTCTGAAGATCTTCGACGGTAGCAGATTCGGCTTTCATGCGAGCTGTTTCGCTTGCTCTAACTCAGCAGTGCGTCAGCACGTTTGTTGGCTTCTGCAAGTTTTTCTGCCAACATAAGACAGACGAGTAAAGTACTGCAGCACAAAATAGTGACAGAATACATTCGACAAGAAAAGACAGACAAGGAAAAAGGAGGGCACCTTCAAGCTTGGCGGCATACTCGCAGTACCCGATAAATTGGGTACCGAAACGGATAAGCTCCTTCATGAAAGGCTAAAGAAAGATCATAAAGAGGATCAATATAAGAAGTGAAAAAAAAATCGACATCACAAAGAAACAAAAGGAGGGAAGTCCAGAAAAATGAAGTCAATACAGGGCAAAAGAAGATAACTTACTTCTTCCATTAAAGGAGTCGAGGAACAACCAGCTAATATGGTTGGTTCCTTGGTTGATTCCACCCTGGCTCTCTTCGGGGAAGGAGCCTGGGGGCTCACAGCTGGCGTTGGATGTTCCGGGTTTTGTTGAGGAGGCGAAGTTTCATCGCCATCAGGATGAGCCCGAAACAACCAAAGTACGAGACGTGCTCGTTCGAGCAGTCGTGTCAATGGTGCATCTTCCTTTCATCGCCACTACAACAAATACAGCGACAAGATAAGCAAACAATTTGGAAAAGTATCGAGAAGGGACAAATACAGTGCATTAAAAACTTACGAGCTGATAAGAGCAGCAGTAAAGATCCAAAGCTCTCTTCCCGGCATCAGCGCAGTCTCTTCAGCACGGGAAGCATCGGCTTTGGAGGTGCCAGTCAACAGTTTCATCCCTCTTCCTTTGCCTTTTGGAGAAGCAGCGGGAAGAGACGAGCGTGTCGACGAGGTAGCCTCGCCATTCTCTTTTTCAAGAGAAGCCGCGGATTTTTGGGAACCCGCGACTCCACTTTCAGGGCGAGAAGTACCCTGGTTGTCGTCGGTGACAACAGCCCGTTCTTCGACTTCCCCACCTTCGGGAAGGGGAGGAAGAGAAGATAGAACAAGGTGGCCCTGTGAAAAATAAGGAGTATCGATAAGCAGCTATGTTACAAAGCGCCATCAACAGATGCAAAAAAAATTGGGAAGACAATATACTAGTCGGGAAGAAAAATTACCTCAGGAAGGGGATTTGTGCTGCAAAATGGCTTAACTTTGCAAGAAGGTGGAATGGTGTCCTTCTTGTTAAGCTTGGAGATTCTTCGAATCAGCTTCTCCAAGTCCTTCGCAGGAAGATCTGGAGAGCCTCTCGACGTCTTCATCACCAGCATACGTCCAAAGGGGATTTTTTCGAGCTTGCAGAGGCTGCACTCTAATCCTAAGGAAGTAGGCTGTGATTTGGATACCCGATAGCTCCTTGCCACGGGTACTCTGAAGCTCACGGATGCGAGTCATCAGCGCCTCTGTCGCCAATTTCTCTTCTTCGGTAGCTTCAGCGTCCCAGGAGCGGCGGTGAAGAATCTTGGTTTTTCCGTCGAAAGGGGCAATGTTGTACTCTACTGAATCAGAGCTTTCTTCGTGCACATACAGCCACTTCTTGCGCCACCCTTGGACGGAATCAGGGAATTTGACGTCGAAGTACAGAGCGAACACAGATAACGACGCCGCCGATATTATAGGCGACGCCGTGGGAGCCATTACGGCGGAGGCAGAAGATGCACTTCCACAAAGCCCAATTAGGTTGGACTCCGAGGAAGCATTCGCACAATGTGATAAAAATCGACACGTGCAAGATAGAATTGGGCGTCAGCTGATGAAGCTGAAGCCCATAAACAAAGAGAAGACCTCGAAGAAACTCATGGATAGGAGGGGAAAGACCGCGGATGAGATGATCAACGAAACTAACCCGGTACTCCATTGGAGGAGATGGGTAGCTCTCCTCGTGAGGGAAGCGCAGCGCGTCCTTCTTCTTGGCGAACCCCAGCTTCTTCAGCAAGTTCATATCTTGGCTGGAGATCTTGGATCTCTCCCACTCCAAATCTTCGGTGGCCATTGGGGAATCTGGAGTGCTATGCCTAGTGAGCCGCGTGCGAGGTGGCTTCAACCAGAATGAAGAAGAGCAGCACGAGTGTGGATGAGCGCACAAAGCAAGGAAGCGCAATGGAGGATTTTTTTTGCAGAGGAACAGAGGTGCGGCGCGAGTGGAAGTGTTGATTGACGAAGACGATGACTGATACGTCTCCAACGTATCTATAATTTCTGATGTTCCATGCTTGTTTTATGACAATACCTACATGTTTTGTTCACACTTTATATCGTTTTGATGCGTTTTCTGGAACTAACCTATTGACGAGATGCCGAAGTGCCAGTTCCTGTTTGTTTTTGGTTTCAGAAATCCTAGTAAGGAAATATTCTCGGAATCGGACGAAATCAACGCCCAGTACCCTATTTTTACCGGAAGCTTCCAGAACACCCGAGAGCCACCAGAGGAGGGCCCTGTGGGCCCAGATGATAGGCCGGCGCGGCGCTGCGCGCCCTGTGTGTCGTCGCCTCGTTGACCTCCGACGCCGCCTCTTCGCCTATATAAAGGTCCCTGACCTAAAACACGATACGAATAAGCCACGGTACTAGAAAAGTTCCAGAGCCGCCGCCATCGCGAAGCCAAGATCTGGGGGACAGGAGTCTCTGTTCCGGCACGCCGCCGGGACGGGGAAGTGCCCCCGGAAGGCTCCTCCATCGACACCACCGCCATCTTCATCACCCCTGCTGTCTCCCATGAGGAGGGAGTAGTTCTCCATCGAGGCTCGGGGCTGTACCGGTAGCTATGTGGTTCATCTCTCTCCTATGTACTTCAATACAATAATCTCATGAGCTGCCTTACATGATTGAGATTCATATGATGATGCTTGTAATCTAGATGTCATTATGCTAGTCAAGTGGGTTTTACTTATGTGATCTCCGGAGACTCCTTGTCCCACGTGTGTAAAGGTGACAGTGTGTGCACCGTGTGGGTCTCTTAGGCTATATTTCACAGAATACTTATTCACTGTTATGAATGGCATAGTGAAGTGCTTATTTATATCCCTTTATGATTGCAATGTGCTTTGTATCGCTACTAGTCTATGTGCTACTCATGTGATGTTATTAAAGTAGTCTATTCCTCCTGCATGGTGTAATGGTGACAGTGTGTGCATCGTGTAGTTCTTGTCGTAGGCTATGATCATAATCTCTTGTAGGTTATGGAGTTGATTATCGCTATGATAGTATTGATGTGATTTATTCCCCCTTCATAGTGTAAAGGTGACAGTGTGTATGCTATGTTAGTACTCGGTCTATTTTGCAAAGATCTATTATGCTCTAAGGTTACTTAAACATGAATATCGAATGTTGTGGAGCTTGTTAACTCCGGCATTGAGGGTTCGTGTAATCCTACGCAACGAATGGTGTTCATTATCAAACAAGAGTATATGTAGCACAAATGAGAGAAGTTATTATTTATTATGCGATCAATGTTGAGAGTGTCCACTAGTGAAAGTATGATCCATAGGCCTTGTTTCCAATACGCAAACACCGCTTATTACTGTTCTGTTGCATGTTTACTCGCTGCCATATTTTATTCAGATTGCTATTACCACTCATATACATCCATACTACTTGTATTTCACTATCTCTTCGCCGAACTAGTGCACCTATACATCCGACAAGTGTATTAGGTGTGTTGGGGACACAAGAGACTTCTTGTATCGTGATTGCAGGGTTGCTTGAGAGGGATATCTTTGACCTCTTCCTCCCTGAGTTCGATAAACCTTGGGTGATCCACTTAAGGGAAAACTTGCTGCTGTTCTACAAACCTCTGCTCTTGGAGGCCCAACACTGTCTACAATAATAGAAGCACCCGTAGACATCAAGCTATTTTCTGGCGCCGTTGCCGGGAGGAAAGGTAAAAGGTACTCACACTCCGGATCTCGGCTACTAAGCTATTTTCCGGCGCCGTTGTAAGTACTCGAAGCTATTTCCTTTAGATCCTGCAATTGCATCTTTTGGTTTCTTGTTTACACTAGTTAGGCATAATGGAAAGTAACAATGAGCTTCTTATTCTATTTCCTGAGTTAAGACATGGATTGTTTGCTGCGAAAATTAAAAAACCTATGGAATCTTATTTGCATGCTGGTAGCAATGATATTAGTATGAACGCTTTGAACACCATTGTTGTTAATGATATGGAAAATTCTAAGCTTGGGGAAGCTGGTTTTGATGAGCATGATATTTTTAGTCCCCCAAGCATTGAGGAGAAAATTTTCTTTGATGATACTTTGCCTCCTATTTATGATGATTACAATGATAGTGGTCTTTTGGTGCCGCCTACTATGGAGAGTAAATTTTATTATGATTATACTATGCCTCCTACACTTGATGAGAATAATAATGATAGCTACTTTGTTGAATTTGCTCCCACTACAACTAATAAAATTGATTATGCTTATGTGGAGAGTAATAATTTTATGCATATGGCTCATGACAAGAATGTTATATGTGATAATTATATTGTTGAGTTTGTTCATGATGCTACTGAAAGTTATTATGAGAGAGGGAAATATGGTTATATGCATCTTAATAATATTAAGTTTCCCCTTTATGTTGAAAATCTTGAAATTGCGCTTGTGTTGCTTTTCTATGCTTACCACTTTGTTCTTCATGAATTTATTTGTGTACAAGATTCCTTTTCATAGGAAGTGGGTTAGGCTTAAATGTGTTTTGAATTTGCTTCTTGATGCTCTCTTTTGCTTCAACTCTTATTTCTTGCGAGAGTATCATTAAAACTACTGAGCCCATCTTAATGGCTATAAAGAAAGAACTTCTTGGGAGATAACCCATGTGTTTATTTTACTACAGCAATTTTTGTTTTGTTGAGTCTTGGAAGTTGTTTACTACTGTAGCAACCTCTCCTTATCATGTTTTTGTGCCAAGTAAAGTCTCTATGGTAAAGTTGATGCTAGATTTGGATTACTGCGCAGAAACAGATTTGCTGTCTGTCACGAATTCGCGCAGAAGTCTCTGTAGGTAACTCAGAAAAATCTGCAAATTTACGTGTGTGATCCTCAGATATGTACGCAACTTTCATTAGTTTTGAGTTTTTCCATTTGAGCAAGTTAAGTGCCCCTGACAGATTCGTCTTTACGGACTGTTCTGTTTTTGACAGATTCTGCCTTTTATTTCCCATTGCCGCTTTTGCTTTGTTGAATGGGTTTCTTTGTTCCATTAACTTTCAGAAGTTTTGTGCAATGTCCAGAAGTGTTAAGAATGATTGTGTCACCTCTGAACATGTGAATTTTGATTATGCACTAACCCTCTAATGAGTTTGCTCTAAGTTTGGTGTGAAGGAAGTTTTCAAGGGTCAAGAGAGGAGGATGATATATGATCAAGAAGAGTGAAAGCCTAAGCTTGGGGATGCCCCCGTGGTTCATCCCTGCATATTTTAAGAAGACTCAATCATCTAAGCTTGTGGATGCCCAAGGCATCCTTCTTCATCGACAACTTATCAGGTCACTCTAGTGAAACTATATTTTTATTCCATCACATCTTATATACTTTACTTGGAGCGTCTGTGTGCTTTTATTTTCGTTTTGTTATTTTCATTCTCTGAATAAAATAGGATCCTAGCCATCCTTGTGGGAGAGAGACACGCTCCGCTTTTTCATATGAACACTAGTGTTCTTCATTTTTGCTTTTAATGTTCAAGGGCGAAAGTTGATCGCTTCACTTGTTGTTATTTTGTTGGAATCAGAAAATGCTTCATATGGTCTTGAATAATTTGATACTTGGCAATTGTTTTGAGCTCTTATAAATCATGTTTAAGCTCTTGCATCATGTAGTTAAATCTAGTAGTGGAGAACTACCGTAGAGCTTGTTGAAATTTGGTTTGCATGATTGGTCTCTCTAAGGTCTAGATATTTTCTGGTAAGAGTGTTTGAGCAACAAGGAAGACAATGTAGAGTCTTATAATGCTTGCAATATGTTCTTATGTAAGTTTTGCTGTACCGGTTCATACTTGTGTTTGCTTCAAAG
The DNA here is from genome assembly GCA_030979885.1 of Lolium multiflorum. NCBI lineage: Eukaryota > Viridiplantae > Streptophyta > Magnoliopsida > Poales > Poaceae > Lolium > Lolium multiflorum. Next base: position 179,094 of record JAUUTY010000406.1, read on the forward strand.
AACCTTGCTAGCCAAAGCCTTGTACTGAGAGGAAATGCTTCTCGTGCATCCAAACACCTTGAGCCAAAACCTATGCCATTTGTGTCCACCATATCTACCTACTATGTGGTATTTCCTGCCATTCCAAGTAAATACTTCATGTGCTACCTTTAAATAATTCAAAAGTTATTATCTCTTATTTGTGTCAATGTTTTATAGCTCATGAGGAAGTATGTGGTGTTTTATCTTTCGATCTTGTCATTTACTTTTGAAAGACTTTCACAATGGACTAGTGGCTTCATCCGCTTATCCAATAATTTTGCAAAAAGAGCTGGCAATGGGGTTCCCAGCCCCAATTAATTAACTTGCATTAATAATTCTCTTCACATGTTTTGCTCTGATCTATCAGTAAGCAACTTAAATTTGCAAATAGACACTCCTCCATGGTATGTGAATGTTGGAAGGCACCCGAGGATTCGGTTAGCCATGGCTTGTGTAAGCAAAAGGTTGGGGGGAGTGTCATCTAATAAATAAAACTAAAGTACATGTGTAAACAAAAGAGAAGAGGGATGATCTACCTTGCTGGTAGAGATAACGTCCTTCATGGGAGCCGCTCTTGAAAGTCTGGTTGATAAGGTAGTTAGAGTACCCATTACCATTCGTTGACAACAACAAACACCTCTCAAAACTTTACTTTTATGCTCTCTATATGATTTTAAAACTTGAAAAGCTCTAGCACATGATTTATCCCTGCTTCCCTCTGCGAAGGGCCTATCTTTTACTTTATGTTGAGTCAGTTTACCCATTTCCTTCCATCTTAGAAGCAAACACTTGTGTCAATGTGCATTGATTCTTACATACTTGCTTATTTGCATTCATCATATTACTCTGTGTTGACAATTATCCATGAGATATGCATGTTGAAAGTTGAAAGCAACTGCTGAAACTTATATCTTCCTTTGTGTTGCTTCGATGCCTTTACTTTGAATTTATTGCTTTATGAGATAACTCTTATGCAAAACTTTTTGATGCTCGTCTTGAAAGTACTATTCATGAAAAGTTTTGCTATATGTTATCTATTTGTTAGCAACCTATAGATCATTGCTTTGAATCACTCCATTCATGTCATAGGCTTTACAATAATGTTGATCAAGATTATGATGGTAGCATGTCACTTCAGAAATTATTCTTGTTATCGTTTACCTACTCGAGGACGAGTAGGAACTAAGCTTGGGGATGCTGATACGTCTCCAACGTATCTATAATTTCTGATGTTCCATGCTTGTTTTATGACAATACCAACATGTTTTGTTCACACTTTATATCGTTTTGATGCGTTTTCCAGAACTAACCTATTGACGAGATGCCGAAGTGCCAGTTCCTGTTCTGCTGTTTTTGGTTTCAGAAATCCTAGTAAGGAAATATTCTCGGAATCGGACGAAATCAACGCCCATTACCTATTTTCACCCGAAGCTTCCAGAACACCCGAGAGCCACCAGAGGAGGGGGGCCCCAGGGCCGGGCCCGCGCGCCCCTGTGTGTCGCCGCCTCGTTGACCTCCGACGCCGCCTCTTCGCCTATATAGGTCCCTGACCTAAAACACGATACGAATAAGCCACGGTACGAGAAAAGTTCCAGAGCCGCCGCCATCGCGAAGCCAAGATCTGGGGGACAGGAGTCTCTGTTCCGGCACGCCGCCGGACGGGGAAGTGCCCGGAAGGCTCCTCCATCGACACCACCGCCATCTTCATCATTCTGCTGTCTCCCATGAGGAGGGGTAGTTCTCCATCGAGGCTCGGGGCTGTACCGGTAGCTATGTGGTTCATCTCTCCTATGTACTTCAATACAATAATCTCATGAGCTGCCTTACATGATTGAGATTCATATGATGATGCTTGTAATCTAGATGTCATTATGCTAGTTAAGTGGGTTTTACTTATGTGATCTCCGGAGACTCCTTGTCCCACATGTGTAAAGGTGACAGTGTGTGCACCGTGTGGGTCTCTTAGGCTATATTTCACGAATACTTATTCACTGTTATGAATGGCATAGTGAAGTGCTTATTTATATCCCTTTATGATTGCAATGTGCTTTGTATCGCTACTAGTCTATGTGCTACTCATGTGATGTTATTAAAGTAGTCTATTCCTCCTGCATGGTGTAATGGTGATAGTGTGTGCATCGTGTAGTTCTTGTCGTAGGCTATGATCATAATCTCTTGTAGGTTATGGAGTTGATTATCGCTATGATAGTATTGATGTGATTTATTCCCCTTCATAGTGTAAAGGTGACAGTGTGTATGCTATGTTAGTACTTGGTCTATTTTGCAAAGATCTATTATGCTCTAAGGTTACTTAAACATGAATATCGAATGTTGTGGAGCTTGTTAACTCCGGCATTGAGGGTTCGTGTAATCCTACGCAACGAATGGTGTTCATTATCAAACAAGAGTATATGTAGCACAAATGAGAGAAGTTATTATTTATTATGCGATCAATGTTGAGAGTGTCCACTAGTGAAAGTATGATCCCTAGGCCTTGTTTCCAATACTGCAAACACCGCTTATTTACTGTTCTGTTGCATGTTTACTCGCTGCCATATTTTATTCAGATTGCTATTACCACTCATATACATCCATACTACTTGTATTTCACTATATCTTCGCCGAACTAGTGCACCTATACATCTGACAAGTGTATTAGGTGTGTTGGGGACACAAGAGACTTCTTGTTTCGTGATTGGGGTTGCTTGAGAGGGATATCTTTGACCTCTTCCTCCCTGATTTCGATAAACCTGGGTGATCCACTTAAGGGAAAACTTGTTGCTGTTCTACAAACCTCTGCTCTTGGAGGCCCAACACTGTCTACAAGAATAGAAGCACCCGTAGACATCAATGACCTTATATGCAGGTGCGGTGAAACGACGCACCGTTGGATGAAGAAATTGTGGAGTAGATGGTGTACACGTGGACAAGGGGTAAAAGGTAATTCATTAAGACGAGAAAGGACCTGCAGACATGCGCCAAAAAAGCGGAAGACGTGTGTCCCCCACTTGCACGACGTGTCCACCGGATAAGGAATCTGGACCCACGGCAGAGAGAGAAGCGGTTCTCGCATGTTCCCAATACGGTAATCGTGGCTATCATCAGCAATGATGTCACCTTGGCAAGGGAAAAACTCGACGAGAAGCCTGGTGAGAATGTCGACAATATAGGATTATTTCGAGAGCCTTTGGTAAAATACAAGTTTTTGCCCAAATGCTCGGGGGCTACTTTGGAGAAAAAAAGAAAACTTCGAGTATGACAAAATAGAAATGGCGAGAGCCTATGACCAAATGCAAGCATTTGATCATAGCCTCGGGGGCTACTCCATCGGAGCGTCGCGCCCCGATAGATATGAAAAGCTCGAGAAGGATTCACAATATAGCGGCGACTATAATCTGGAGCCTACAAAGCACAAGTCCTGGTTGTAGCCTCGGGGGCTACTCCCATCGGGGCTGTTCGCGTGCCCGATGAAATTATCAAAAATAGAAAAAAAGAAGTGAGCATATTTCGAGTTACCAGATAACTCTACATATACTCCCATCGGGAAGGCAAAATAAGTCATCAAATATGACTCAATAAAATGTGCTATTCCAACAGCCGAAAAGCACTCGACAATATATTCTCAGAGCGCTAAAAGTCGCGAATAATCTCTGAATGCCGCAAAACTTTGCGAAGGTAAGACCCCAGATCCGTTCTGAGCGGCGTGGCACCGTCTCTGACGCGGTTTGCTACTTTTTCCGTATCTAACAGATACGAAGAAAAATCCTAACGGACGCGTTAGGTACCCGATAAAATATGACTGGGACTCGACAGAATGGTAAGACCTTAAGCGGCACCTGTCGAAGTTTACACCAGTATCCCGAGATCATGTCCGGGGACGTGATCTTGAAGTAGGTTTTTGCGGATTGCCTAGAGCAGTTAACTAGTACCTGATCCGTCATGAACTAGCCCCAACTACCATTATCCCTGTACAATATAGTTTCACATATCTAAAGGTTATGCAATAAATTCGGCAGATTATTGAATGATTAAAGTTGGAGATTTTTCCTGATTCTTCGATTCAAGTAAAATCTCGGGGGCTACTGACATAGGCATCCCCAATGGGCCTGCCGAAAGAGTACCCGAGGTTTATTGAAGGCCCAGGACTCGAAGGATAAGAAGATCCGGAAGCCCATTTAGTGTTAATGAAGATTGTATTAGAGATTTGTAATCTTACGGGACGGGTATGAAACCCTCTCGAACTCTGTAACTTGTGTATTACGAAAACCCTCGGCTCCACCTCCTATATAAGGGGGAGTCGAGAGACGAAGAAAGGATCGAATCTATTGTCAACAGAACCCTAGTTTTTGCAATCAGCGAGTACTTTTCGGCTGAAACCTTCGAGATCTACTTGCCCTCTACTTCTAACAAAACCCTAGTCTACAATCCGTAGGCATTGACAAGTTAATCCCTTGTCACCCATCGTTATATAACTGTAAAATGTCTATCTTTTCAATAGTGGCAAATGCAGCGAAGGCAACTGTGGTGGGTGGTATGACTCAGACCGTGAAATGGACAAGGCCTCAGGTCAGATATATAAAACTGAATGTAGATGCGTCATTCCATGTCGATCGCAAGGAAGGAGCCACGGCTGCGGTGCTTCAGGATCATCAGGGGCGCTTTGTTGCTGCTGCGGTAGGCTCATACCGCATGTGAATTTAGTTGCAATGGCTGAGGTGATGGCTATGAAAGATGGACTCAATCTTACAAATCAACTTGGGTGCTCCCGGATCGAGGCGGAATTGGATTCTCTGGAAACTATTGAAGGCTGTACTGGTGGTGACACCTGGTGGAGTGAGAGTTCTGCGGTCTTTGCTGATTGTCTGGACATGAGAGCGGGGTTTGATGATGTGAAGTTTAAGCACTGCTCGAGAGAAGCAAATAAAGTGGCGGATGAGATAGCTAGGTTTTGTTTTCAGAGTGGTAATTCTTGTAATTGGGTCGATGGACCCCCTAGCTTTATTCTGCAAACTCTGATAGATGATGTAACTATTACATGACTCGCGGCAGCAGGTTCCAGACGTACTCTTTTCCTTCCAGGGTACCTAAGGGGGCTGGAAGGTTTTAATGAGGCGGCCTGTTGTTTCCTTAATAGATTGGTTAAAGTTTCAAAAAAAATGTCTAAATACTTTTCAGAAACTTGAGATTTTCAAATTTTGATTTTTTTTAAATCTAGACAATTTTTATATCTGAACTTTTTTTAAAACTAAGCATTTTTTAAAATCTAATCTTTTGAAAATAAACTATTTTGGATTTGAACATTTTAAAAACTGAACAAATTTGACAACTGATTTTGAACAAATTTGACAACTGATTTTTTAAAATAAACATTTTTCCAAAAACAAAAATTTATTGAAAAATCGAAAAAACGGACTAAAACCATAAAACTCGGACAGAACGCAGAAACCATAAGAAAATAGAAAAAACCTGAATGAAAAAACCTACACAGCGATCTATGGACTATGGGTCAGGCCCATGCCCTGCAGGGGTGTGCGGCGTTATAGAATTATCACCAAGTTGCGCTACTTATAAGCTTATAAGCATGAGATTCTTATCGGAGCATCACAACGCTAGACGCTAATGTGGACGTTTAAGTGAAAAAATAAATACTCCCTCCGTTTCATGAAATCAGTTTTAGATTTCTCGAACTTTGGATGTATCTAGCAACCACTGAGTGACTAGATACATATAAATATTGAAAAAATTGAGACATGTTTCATGGGGAAGTACTACAAAAATGGATCATATAAACGACGTACCCCACAACGATGGGCGTTTAGTTAGTCACTACCTAACTAAAAAATAACAACGCAGAAAAGCCTCTGGTTTCGATGCTGCCAACAAGAAAATAGAGTAGCGCGAACACATCTTTTGAAGTCGGCGCCCGGGATTGGAGGCACTAACAGCCGAGCCACCTGGATTTTCACCATGGCGTCGGCATACAAGAGCTCCACTGTGGTTGCTCTAAGTAGGTTTCTTTAGAATTAGATTCTTGTATGGCCATACAGATCAAGATCAAGAGCCCTATAATGTTCAAGACGGCTATTCCTTGTAAATTTTTTAGACATTGCTTAAAGAATACCCAGACTGGTTTGATATCAGTGGTCGAACTTACGTTATTACCAAATCACATCTACCGAATCCGTTTCTCTGTGATGTCACTATTTAAAAACTAAATATCAAATCTCAAATTTCACTAGTAGATGCATGGAAAAAAGACAAGGAAGCAGGAAAACGTCAAGTCGATTGCGGCTGCTGCCGGCAAGTGTCTAATTTTAAATTCCAACATGGGCATTCCTCAGACAGTAGGATAATCTATAATAGATAAGGGCATTAACAGGTGATAAGCTATTATTGCCGAATCCATCCTGATTTGCTGGTTTCTGATACTATTGGCCATCTGCTCTTGTCTTTGCCTAACACAAGTTGCTGCCTTTTGGTTGTCTCTTACTGGTTTTGGGTAAGTTTATTCAGCTGCGACTTTAGCTTCTGTCACTAGGTAGTCTGGATAATTTCAGTTAAAGTTCAGGTTCTAAGTGTACTGTTAGTGCTGGAAATGATAGAAAAACCAATCATAAATTTCTCTTCCTACCTTTTAATCGTATAAGTGGTACAATAATGGTTCTGAAGTCCCCGTATCTAGCAGCAGTGGGACACGGGTGGGTTTGTTCTTTTTCTGGAATGTTGCCATTTCTAGAAACTAAGCTGTTGGACAAGGCTGAAACTTTTAAAAACACTGTTTATGGTTCTGTACTGGAGCCAAACCTCGGGTAGTAATGATAACAAGATCCTAATGTTATGGTCTACTAAGACTTGTTCAATTGTTCTTTAGACTTGAACAATCCTCATGTGCAGCTCAACGAAAGCAATCCTAATGTGTGGGGAACACAAATTATCTTAAAACAGCACTACAAAATAATTAGATATTTAGAGGTCCACCAGTGTCGTTAGTAAAGAAACACAAACCCTCTACTCAAAATGAATAGCCCCTCGATCTGTCCAGAAATGTAAGGTGTATTTTTTTAAAATCTAATCTTTTGTAAATGTAAGGAGTAAAATTGGGTCGGTTTATGAGAATATGTGATAAGAAAACAATAAAAAAATCGTTTTTAATCTATTATCTTTTATTTTATACTTTGTGTATTACATTTCAATAGGGGTTTTCTCCAAAGATCCCCTAAAAATGGGTCTTATATTTTAGGACCGGAGTGCGCTATGTCAATGTTACAGAATAGGGATTGAATGAAAAAGCGGTCGGAATCGCATCTCAATCATCCTTTGTAAGACCAAATTACAAAGGAGATGCATGATTAAATCGGCATGTGCATGTCCATTCACTTTTGTTGCAACAATAGCAATGTTTTCAAATTCCTAAATTGGTCTGATAAGGCCAATAACTTCAATCTTTGTAATAACAGTAATGCAAGGAAAAATAAGATGAAAGGCAGATAGAACTTGCAGATCCATTTCCATATTCGAGCGGTATAAATTACATGAACCTTGATAAGTAGTTTGATATTCAATTAACCAGATATTTCTGACAGAACGCTTCTGCTCCGTCAGAACAAGAAGAACAACATGGCAGTGCCAACCATGCAATGTCTTGAAAATCATTGTGTGTCTGCTTTGAGACCAAATGTGCTGAAATATTGATTCATTTTTGTTGCAACATTCCTCGAAATAGGCTTTCGCCCCGCTATATTAATATAGCAAACGACCCGATACAACGAACGCGCTGGGGCCGCAGCACAACCAAGCCCAAAAGAAAAGAAAAAGAAAGGAAAGAGAAAATAATGCCGACACCGGCAGATCGACGAAAACGATGACGACCCGCAACCGCTGCGCCCTCCGGAGAAGTACCACCACGCTCCTAGCACGCCGAGGCGCCGCATACCAAGCAACACCTTCACCAAGGAGACGACGATGACGCCGCTGCTGCCCGGACTAGTCCTAGGGTTTCCCCCGGTATGCGGAGGGGATTGAGGAGGAGGTACACCCGACGCCCTTCAGGAAGGCAAGGTGACACCCGCAGGCGTCACCGCATCGGTGTCGAGCATGCCGACAGGGATTTCTCCCGACCACCAAACCGACCACCCCAAACGCTCCGACGTGCTCCACCTAACATGCCGCCCACCCGCACACGCCACCACGGTCTTGTAGCCATCCTCGCCGCCTAACTGTGGTCACCGGAGCAGTGCCTAGAGGAAGAAAAGGGATGCAGCGGGGGCGGGGGTAGCAGCACCGCAGCCACGCGGGAGGGAACTGCCTCCACCGCTTTCGCGACATTTGACAGGGTTATTAAATTTCTGAAGTGGGCAGTTAAGGCGAATCACCTGAACCTTTATAACAACAGTATAGCAAGGACATATAAGGTCAAAGGAAGCTAGAACTTGCAGACCCGTTTTCATATTTGTGCGTATAAATTACAAGAACCTTGATAAGAAAAGTAATTTGATATGCAATTGACTGAACATTCCCCACAGAATGCTTCTGCTCTGTCTGACCAAGCAGAAGAACATGGCAGTGCCAAACATGCAACGTCTTCAAAATGATTTCTGCAACTACCCGTCTACACTGTCAGCTCCAGCAAAGAAGCTTACGCAACCTATACGATATCTCTAGCAAAGATACAGAACAGGAGGTGCCTGATAACATGCATAACAGTTAACCAAATCCTGACAAGTCACACACAAGTTGCATGATTTATTAGTTTCATTACCACAGCCGGGTAGTACACCAAACATATAGCGATGCAATGCATATTTTGCACCCAAGTTGCACAACTACCCACCCAAGATCTAGCCACACATTATTCAGAGGTGGCATATTGTTCTTCAACATCTAAACCCTAAAAAATGGTAAACATTACAGTGTAGCATCCCGGTAAATAAGGACACTCAGGACATCATTTCTTGGTCCCACTGACAACCCACCTGCCACCAGTGTTCCCAAAATGTTTGGGAATCGACTAGGTCTTAGACTTCGGTTGGGGTTACAGCTCTTTGTTCCTAAATTTGGTTCTGTGGAAACGATGCCGGTTTTTCTCAAGAAACAGTATCTCACCCTTTGCAAGGAGTGTGCATGCATATTCTTTATGCACCTACAGAACATGCGGATTTGTAATAATTACCGGGAGAAAGATTCATATGACAATAGACCACGATATGTTTGATTGTTTTCCCAATTCTATTTTAGTCATGGCACTCCTTGTAGTTGATTGATTATTCATGGCGCTGAAAATTATATGAAGCCATATTTTACGGTCTCTGTAATCTGTTTTTTTAATAAAGGAAATATATTAATATCAAAAGATATCAATTACACCCAGCCTCTACAACAACGCACCACCCTAATGGCACTACGGATGCACAAAACTAAAAAACAAAAGTCCCGCTATAGTATCTCGGGCCTAACAACAGCAATACATCCACCACCAAGAGAACACCTGAAATACCGGTCTCTGTAATCTGTACTGTTGATCTGCAAGTCTGTAACATAGGCACTTCTCACAAATAACAGTGAGACGAAGAGTAAACCATAAGCACGTGGTTTTCTGTAGAAAGGAGAAATCGCTGGTGTTGTAATGTCTCAGAGCATCTCCAGCCGCCCAAAGTCGCCTCTGATGAAGGGCCGGACAAAAACGTTCCAGCCGCGTCCCCAAAGCCCTTTTTTGTCCGGCGCGCCCCGATACGGTGTCCGGCGCCCCGAGCCCGTCCCGTCCCACAGGGGACGCTCCGGGGACGCCGGACACAACGAAATGGGAGGCCAAACGACGCGGGGCCGACCCGTCAGCGGCACAATTAATTTTAACCTAACCGTCGCCTACCTCGCGACGGAAGTTATTGGCGCGCAAACGGTGCAGTTCCCGCAGCGACGTGCAGTTCCCGCAGGGCGCAGCGACGCGTCCCGTCGCGCCTAGCTCTGCGTGCCGGCGTTAATGAGCGCCACCGCTCATCCGCCCCCCTCCGGCCTATAAAAAGGGGCGCCTCTCGTCGTCCCTCTCACACACAAACCCTAGCGCCTCTCTCCCAAACCCTAGCCGCCACCATCTCTCAACAAGAGTCGCCGCTATGTCTGGTAGAGGCGGAGGCCGACCTCGCGGCCGCGGCCGTGGTCGTGGTCGTGGTCGTGGCCGCGGCATAGCTGAACGATCGCCGTCGCCTCCCGCGCCGTCGTCTTCATCGTCGGAGATGGACGTGGAGCCGGACGTCCTGTTCGAGTTCGTCCACGTCCTCAAGGGCGACCCGCGCGGCATCCAGAGGCTGCCGGACTCCTTCGCCGAGTACGTCGGCGGCGTACGCCCGCGCACGATGCATCTGCGGGAGCATTCGTGCGGCTACTGCCGGTGGATCGTCGACGCGATCTACGACGCGCGCGGCAAGATGTACCTCAACATCGGCTGGGAGAAGTTCGCGCGCCACCACAGCCTCCAAGCCGGCTTCATCCTCGTGTTCTCCTACTTCGGCAACAGGGACATGAGCATCAAGGTCTTCGACGAGAGTCGCTGCCGCCGGGACTACCACGTCGACAGGGACTCCCACGACGACAGCACCGACTCGGAGGACGACTGAGTGTTGTTTCTTCGCAGCGAATACGTGCACGGAGGTTTCTGCCTGTTCGCCTCATCGGTAGAACCAACAAGGGCACCATCCTCCCGCTGGATTTTCCAGTTTAGGTGACTGGGTGTGCCCTGGAGTGTTGTTTCTTAGCAGCGAACACAGGAAACCGCCGATGCACGGCCTAGTTAGGTTTAGTTTATTTGCAATATTTTATATTTGTGTCCACCATGGTTCAAACTATGTATTAGTTTGTGGAAAACCATGTTCCAAACTATGTCTTCGTGTAAACCACGTTCCCAATTATGTATTAGTTTGTGGAAATTGAAATAAAAATGCCAAGAAAAATTATTTTAAATGTTTGGGGGCGACGTTTGGGGACGCTGGGGAGCGACGTCCCCCCAAACGCAAACACCTAACAAAACACGCTCCTCTAAACGCTGATCCATACGGCCAGGACGGCCAGGGACAAGTAATGGGCATGCTCTAAGTTTCTACATCAGGCTTGCTGGCAGACTGCATAGAAGTTGACAAGTCCGCCACAAATATGTGGACATGTACCCTGCTCTAATGGCAGAAATAAAATGTAACCACCTGTTCCTCCTGTCAGCATCAGAGCTACAACCCTGCCCAATGTTATCGTGACAGCTTTCCTTCGCCCTGCCTCCCTTCAACTTGCCTCGCTATATATCTCCAAGGCTTTGCAGTGCAGCGCTTATCATGCCTCTTCTGATGCATCATGGAGGAGAACCCGCAGTTGGCACAAGTCAGCGAGCTATTTCTCCACCGGCTCGTCTCCGAGAACGATACCGTCAGGTACAGGTGAGCATCTCTCGCAGTACTACTACTACTACATCGCGTTAGCTTTTGAACTGAATCCGATTACAATCGGTACAACAACTTCTGGATAGATTCCGTGGCCTGAATGCCTGATGCAGGGTGTCGGCTGGTACATGGAAATGTCGTAGGCGTGGCGCCGCCGGGCGATTTAGTCCTGGAGGATTGGCTGGACACCAGGGCCTGCAACTCCTACGACATATACGTTCTTGGGTAATCTTCTTTTTACAGCTCGTTCTTTGGGTAATCTTTATTTGAGAGTACCATCAAAGAAAATCCCTAATTTCTTGTTTTGATTTTTTGTTTTCAGGTTCCAAGAGATGGTGCTGAACGCGAGGAACGTGCTCGGACCCAAGAACAGCTCGATCTCTAGCAAGTGGAACATCGGAGACGCACTGAACAACACGGGAAGAAGGCGACAACAGGAGGAAGAGTTGGCACCAACGTGCACCATGAGCTGAAGCAGTTCGAAAAGTGCCTACAAGCAAGCAGATGCTCATGTCTCGTTCCGTCTGGGCGAGGAGCAGCCTCTGTTGCCACGTCCGCCACCAGGCGTCTCCTCTGGTGCCGGTTCCTGGCGTCCTTATCGCCTCGGCAACAAGCGTGCCGCCGTGGGCACCACGACGAGGCAGCATACAACACATCGATCAGCTAATTAAGCAGAGGCGAAGGCGATTGACTTGGAACGGATGTTACAGGGCGCGGTGTCCGTCCGGTTCTGCGCGACGGTTGAGTTATTGTCTGTTGCCACCATTCTCCGGCAGCAAGGACGCGATGCTGCTCCGCAATTCGTCGACGCGGCGGACATCCTATCGAGGACCAGATTTCGCCGATGCGGCACCGCAGCGCCGGACGAGGAGCTGCTTCCAAGATCCTTGACCAGTTTATAGGCGTCCTATAAATTTCCAGCTTCTGATCGCGGAGTGCCCGATCCTCGCGATCGACCAAAACAGTTTCAATGAGCGAGCTCGTATCGTGTTGTATTCATATGCAGCCGCGTGGTGTTGTCGGGCGACCTGAATCACTGAACTTCCATGGACGACGTCGAGGCAGCTGCTGGTGTGAGTGCCAACAAGTGGAGCACGCTGCTGGAGAAGGACAGCCTGCTCGAGCTCTGCAGGGGGCGGAGCTTCGATTTGCTGAGCGAGGGCCTCGTCACTTTCCCCCGACATACAAGTACCACCGCAATTCCGACAGTTCTCACTGGTATCGACTGCGGGCGGTGGCAGGACGCAGCAGCGAGCGCCGGCAGCAATGGTAAGTCTACTGAAACCGACCGATACACCCACACGTGCATCTTACCGAATCTTGCCAGTGAGAGTTGCTCATCGCAGATAGTTGGGACGATTTTTGCAGGTGCGATCGTGTCCTCTATGGGTAAGGGGAAGGAAGCAGATCCGGTACGAGAGGTGGCGGGCACAGGCTTTGGACCCAATTGTTGGTCAGGCGGTACCACGCCGTGTGAGTTTCCCAGACCTGTAGAATCGTTCTTCTGCTATCGGTGTGCTTTCACATAACACAGACAGTGTAAATTAACTGAGATTTATCGTTAGAGACGATCAGGATGTTCATAGTCATATTTGCATCTCTGCATGCAAATCAGAGAAACAGAGAACAACGTTTGTCTGCAGTGGACAACACCGGCAGTTTTTGATACTATTTGTTTTCAACCGTTTTTGTAGCAATCGAAGAAAAAAGGTTGAGGGATTGAAGAAATTTATTTTTTTATAAACACCCCGACTTCTTATTAGAAATTAATTCAAGGAAAAAAATTATGGATTTGGCATCGATGTGCTTACTTGCAATAACTAGTATCCTCGTTAGTTCTGAAATCGTAGAACATACAAATAGGGAGAAATATACGCACAAATTTGTACTCATGATTTCTATATGAATCCTGTTACTATCAGAATTAGGGACAAAAAAAGTGTTCGACACAACATAAACAAAGTTAGTTATGTAGAAACAGGCCTAAAAATTAAAATCTCCCTTTTGTGAGGGACAAAAAACAACCTATTTTTCAAATGAGGTTTACCTAAGCCTCTTCATCAAAAGATATACATGCTTTTTTTTTATTATAATTATTCAACGGAACCTTACAAAAAAATACAAATATCAAACTGCTCAGCCTCACTAACGACAACTGTCACAACACCACAAGCTTAATGGGAAGGGGGTTCGTGTCGGGGCCTCATGCTCAAATCTCACCTACGCAAAATCATCGTAATATAGGGTAGCCTCACCAAAACGTTCAACGGTGAGTTGGGAGCACAAACCGCCCAATACAGACTATGAGCGCACACCATTGTATACGTCGAGTACTGCCACCAACTTCCAAAGGTTCTTCGTAGTTGATCACATTGACCTGATAGGTCTGCCATCGACGACACTACGGTGCTGCATAAACGCCACCACCCTGCTCTCATCCGTCGTCACACGCCAGCCACCGAATCCGCTGCACCACGCCACGAGACCCGCCAGCCATCGACGCGTAGATGAAACATCGCCCACCTACAATCCCTTCTAGGTGCATCCCATCTTTCTGAAACAACGCCCCCTCGCGTAGGTGATGAGCGATGCATCAGGTAAGCACCATCATCGTTTCATCCGGGAGACCCAAATCTAGGATTTCCAATGTACCATCTAACTGGTTGAGATACGCAGCTACTGCATCCAACAAGGTAACGGCGGCCAAGGATGCTGATACGTCTCCAACGATCATGAATTTCTTTTGTCTCATGCCACTTTATTGATGATACCTACATGTTTTATGCATATTATATGTCATATTTATGCATTTTTCTCGAACTAACCTATTAGCAGATACAAGAGCCGCTTGCTGTTTTCTTGCTGTTTTTGGTTTCCAGAAACTTCTAGTAAGGAAATATTTCGGACGAAACTTTCGCCTGTGGTCCTATTTTTTACCCAAGCTTCCGTAAGACCGAAGAGATCTAGTAATGCCATATCCGGCAGGCGGTGCTGCCCAAGCCCCGGCCGCGCCGACCTGCCCCCGGGCCCTCGCAGGCCCCCCGTTGGACCTTCCGCTCTACTTAAAGCCTCCGTCGGCGAAACCCCAAGACCGAGAGCCAATGGTGATTTGAAACCTTCGAGACGCCGCGAATCCCATCTCGAACCGATCGCCTCGCACCCCGGGGCCGAGAGGGATTCATCTCCTATATTCTACACCGCCATGGTCGCCTGAGGATGGAGTATAGGGGTCTGACCCTCGACTCATGGGTCCAGGTGAGGCTAGATGGTCAGTTTTCTCCTTGTTGTGCTTCATTGTTGGATCTTGTGAGCTGCCTAATATGATCAAGATCATCTATCTGCACACGAGCATGTTGTGTTTGGTTTTGGATCCGATGGATAGAGAGTACTATGATTATGGTGATTATCAATCTATTGTTTATGTGTTGTTTATGATCTGCATGCTCTCCGTTATTAGTAGAGGCTCTGGCCAATTGCTACTTGTAACTCCAAGAGGGAGTATTTATGTCAGAGAGGTTCCATGCCTCCATTTTAATTTGGACAAAGGACAGAAGTTCTATGCCGTGATGCAGTTGCCACTAGGATAAAACATGATTTTAAGTCTAAAGATGTAGTTAAGTGATTATACTACGCACCATACTTAATGTGTGACTGTCTGCTTAGCAAACTAATAATTTTAATGGGTTCTGATGATAACCCGAAGGTGGACTTTTTAGGCATAGATGCAATTGGATGGTCTATGTACTTTGTCGTAATGCCCAATTAAATCTCACTATATTTATCATATCATGTATATGCATTGTTATGCCTTTCTATTTGTCAATTGCCCGACTGTACTTGTTCACCCAACATGCTTTATCTATGGGAGAGAGCACCTCTAGTGAAACCTGGACCCCTGGCCCTATTCTTTATGATAGCATAATTCTAATTGTTTAATTAAGTTTTGCAAACATCTTCCACTCCGATACGCTAATCCTTTGTTACAAGCCGCAGATTGACAACCCACTGCTTGCTAAAGGTAAGTACTTGGTTTTGTTGTGCGTATTCCACGTTGGCGCAGTGAATCCCCGTGTTGCTCGCATCACATTTTGCCACCATCAACCTTCAACGTGCTTCTTGGCTCTTCCTCCCGGGGTTCGATTAAACCTGGTTTTTTTCTGAGGGAAAACTTGCTGCTGTGTGCTATCATACTCTCCTCTTGGGGTTCCCAACGGACGTGTACATCTACGCCCATCAAGCCTGCTCGCGCCGTTGTTTGTGAGATCAAGACACACTGCAAGGGGAGTCTCCACTTCCCAATCTCTTTACTTTGTTTTTTTCTTGCTTTATTTTATTTACTATTTTGTTTGCTGCACCTAAACAAAACACAAAAAATTAGTTGCTAGTTTTACTTATTTATTGCCTATTTCTATATCAAAACACACAAAAAATTAGTTACTTGCATTTACTTTATCTAGTTTGTTTTATTTACCGTTGCTAAAATGAATACTCCTGAAAATACTAAGTTGTGTGACTTCACAAATGCAAATAATAATGATTTCCTATGCACACCTATTGCTCCACCTGCTACTACAGCAGAATTCTTTGAAATTAAACCTGCTTTACTGAACTTGGTTATGAGAGATCAATTTTCTGGTGTTAGTTCTGATGATGCTGCTGCCCATCTCAATAATTTTGTTGAACTTTGTGAAATGCAAAAGTATAAAGATGTAGATGGTGATATTATTAAATTGAAAGTGTTTCCTTTCTCATTAAGAGGAAGAGCTAAAGACTGGTTGCTATCTTTGCCTAAGAATAGTATTGATTCATGGACTAAATGCAAGGATGCTTTTATTGGTAGATATTATCCTCCCACTAAAATTATATCTTTGAGAAGTAGCATAATGAATTTTAAACAATTGGATAATGAACATGTTGCTCAAGCTTATGGGAAAGAATGAAATCTTTGGTTAAAAACTGCCCAACCCATGGACTGACTACTTGGATGATCATCCAAACCTTTTATAAAATTTTCTTCGCGGAATTTATTGGATTCAGCTGCTGGAGGTACCTTTATGTCCATCACATTGGGGGCGGCTACAAAACTTCTTGATGATATGATGATAAATTACTCTGAATGGCACACGGAAAGAGCTCCACAAGGTAAGAAGGTAAATTCTGTTGAAGAAACCTCTTCCTTGAATGATAAGATTGATGTGATTATGTCTATGCTTGTGAATGGTAGATCTAATGTTGATCCAAATAATGTTCCTTTAGCTTCATTGGTTGCTCAAGAAGAAAATGTTGATGTGAATTTTATTAAAAATAATAATTTCAACAACAATGCTTATAGGAACAACTCTGGTAATAACTATAGGCCATATCCCTCTGCTAATGGTAATGGTTATGGTAATTCTTATGGGAATTCTTACAACAATAATAGGAGTGTACCCTCTGGTCTTGAAGCTATGCTTAAAGAATTTATTAGTACACAAACTGCTTTTAACAAATCTGTTGAGGAAAAGCTTGATAAAATTGATATTATTGCTTCTAGAGTTGATAGACTTGCCTCTGATGTTTTAAAATTGAAAGTTATGCCTAATAATGATATTGATAATAAGATTACTACTACAGCAAATGCCATCCAAGTTAGAATTAATGAGAATATAAGATTAATGGCTGAACTACGTGCTAGGTGGGATAGAGAAGAAAATGAAAAACTAGCTAAAGAGAATAATATAGCTAAAGTTTGGACTATTACCACCACTAGTAATGCTAATTCTTCACATGTTGCTGCACCTCCTACTATCAATGGTAAAATAATTGGTGTTGGCAATGTTTCTACTCCCTTCTAGTGCAAAGCGAACAAAACTGCCTGAAACTGCTAAAACTGCTGAAACTGCTTGTGATAAAACTGCTGAAATTTTTTCCAACCTTGGGAACAATGATCCCATTGCTGTAGCTCATAATGATTTAGATTTTGATGATTGCCACATCTCTGAAGTTATAAAGTTCTTACAAAAACTTGCTAGAAGTCCTAATGCTAGTGCTATAAATTTGGCCTTTACAAAACATATTACAAATGCTCTCATAAAAGCTAGAGAAGATAAACTAAAACTTGAAACTTCTATTCCTAGGAAGTTAGAAGATGGTTGGGAGCCCATCATTAAAATGAAATTCAATGACTTTGAATGTAATGCTTTATGTGATCTTGGTGCAAGTATTTATGTTATGCCTAAAAAGATTGACTTGCCACCATTGAAGAATTGTTATTTGGATGTTAATCTTCACGATATTTAAAAGGCAAGCAGTTCCTTTGGGGAGGATTTCGATAATGTGTATATTACGGCTAATAATAACCTTGTCCTGTTGATTTTGTTGTCTTTGGATATTTGGATGCAATATCTAGTCCCATTGCATTGGGAAGACCTTTCTAATCACAGGCTGTTATTGATATGAGGAAGGTACATACAATATCAATTTCTCAAGAAAGGTATGAACACTCTACTCATAAAGAGAATGAAGTTGCCTTTTGATTCTATTATTAGAACAAGTTAAGTGCATGTTGATGGCTTCTACTCGATGCTGCCTGATTGTAATTACACTTTCTGCGCCTAGCTGAAAGGCGTTAAAGAAAAGAGCTTATGGGAGACAACCCATGTTTTTTACAGCAATTTTTTGTTTTGTTGAGTCTTGGAAGTTGTTTACTACTGTAGCAACCTCTCCTTATCATGTTTTTGTGCCAAGTAAAGTTTCTATGTCAAAGTTGATGTTATATTTGGGATCGCTGCGCAGAAACAGCATTGCTATCTGGGCACAGTTCTCAGAATGAAGTAACCCAAGCACTTACGAGCGTGATCCTCAGATATTTACGCAACTTTCATTAGTTTTGAGTTTTTCCATTTGAGCAAGTCTGGTGCCAGCTTTAAATTCGTCTTTATGGACTGTTCTGTTTTTGACAGATTCTGCTTTTTATTTCGCATTGCCTCTTTTGCTATGTTGGATTTATTTCTTTGATCCATTAATGTCCAGTAGCATTATGCAATGTCCAGAAGTGAAAATAATGATTGTGTCACCTCTGAAATGAATTATTAATTGTGCACTAACCTCTAATGAGTTTGCTTTGAGTTTGGTGAAGGGAAGTTTTCAAGGGTCAAGAGAGGAGAATGATATACTATGATCAAGAGAAAGTGCTCTAAGTCAGATGCCCCTGGTTCACCCCTGCATATTTTAAGAAGACTCAAGGCGTCTAAGCTTGGGATGCCCAAGGCATCCCTTCTTCATCGACAACATCATCAGGTTCCTCCCCTGCAACTATTTCCATCACATCCTATGTTCTTTACTTGGAGCGTTGGTTTGTTTTTGTTTTTGTTTTTGTTTAATAAAATGGATCCTTACATTCACTTTGTGGGAGAGAGACACGCTCCGTTGTTGCATATGGACACATGTGTCCTTAGGCTTTACTCATAATGTTCAAGGCGAAGTTTCTTCATTAAATTGTTATATGGTTGGAATTGGAAAATGCTACATGTAGTAATTCTAAAATGTCTTGGATAATGTGACACTTTGCAATTGTTGTGCTCATGTTTAAGCTCTTGCATCATATGCTTTGCACCCATTAATGAAGAAACATAGAGCTTGCTAAAAATCTGATTTTGCATATTTACTTTCTAAGGTTCAGAGCACATCTAGTATTGAGTTTCAATGAACAAGGAAGACTAAGGCAGTAGAGTCTATAATGTTTAAGGCAATATGTCTTTTATGTGGAGTTTCACGACCGGTTCATCCTTGAGTTTGCTTCAAATAACCTTGCTAGCCTAAACCAGAGGTAATACTTCTCATGCATCCAAAATCCTTGAGCCAACCACTATGCCATTTGTGCCCCCATACCTACCTACTACATGGTATTTCTTCGCCATTCCAAAGTAAATTGCTTGAGTGCCACCTTCTTTAAAATTCCATCATTCACCTTTGCAATATATAGCTCATGGGGACAAAATAGCCCAAAACCATCTAGTATTGAATATGTACTTATGCACTTTATATTTTATTATTATTGCTGCTGAATAACTATGTTTCGGGACCATCAACCACGTTGTTGAATATCATGGAGCTGCTATGGCGTCCGTCTTGATCCATATGATTCATCATTTTAGTGGTTGGAGCATGCAAAATTGTTAGAGAAGAACATTGGGTCACAATCAAGTTATGAATCATGTGAAGTTTTAAGTGAAGGACATATATCCTTAATCCTATACAGAGAATATGACTATTGTTATAAAGGGTTTAAGAGAGTCCAACATTCATGTCCATGTTGTCCCCAAGATGGATGTCTGTTAGAATAATTAAAAGTTGAGAAATCCAAAAATGCGCATATATCTCTCCTAGACCTTTTGGTACAAAGCATGAGGTACCTCTTAGACACTTGTTAAACAGATGGAAGTAAAGAGGACCTCAGAGTCTAAGTTAAGTATAATTTAGGTGCTGACATCATTAGTATAATATGTGAGGCTTTCAACTCAGTATATGCAATTTACATAACTATATGTTTATTAGCCACTGCTGAGCAAATTGTTTCATGGTTTTCAAAGAAAAGCTCAAAAACAAATACAGCAACTTGATGTTTTCTCTTTGAAGGACCATTCTTTTTTACTTTTATGTTGAGTCAGCTTTACTCATTCCTTCCAATCTTAAGAAGCAAACACTTGTGTGAACTGTGTATTGATTCCTACATACTGTGCATATTGCACTTGTTATACTACTTATGTTGACAATATCCATGAGATATACATGTTATAAGTTGAAAGCAACCGCTGAAACTTAATCTTCCTATGTGTTGCTTCAACACCTTTACTTTGATTTATTGCTTTATGAGTTAAATCTTATGCAAGACTTATTGATGCTTGTCTTGAAGTACTATTCATGAAAAGTCTTTGCTATATGATTCACTTGTTTACTCATGTCATTACCATTGTTTTGATCACTATCTATTACATGGCGCTTACAAACAGTATGACGATTGACATGTCACTTCAGAAATTATCTTTGTTATCGTTTTACTCGGCCGGGACGAGCAGAACTGTTAGATGCTATACGCTCAACGTATCGATACTCTTATGTTCCATGCCACTTATTGATGATACCCCACATGTTTTTATGCACATTATATGTCATATTTATGCATTTTTCGGAACTAATCCACAACAAGATGGGGCCATTGTCACGTTTTTGTTTCGCAAAATCCTAGTATGGAAATACACTTTAATTGGATTCAAACTTTCGCCCAGGGTCCTATTTTTTACACCTAAGCTCTGAAGACCGAAGAGAT
>JAUUTY010000407.1:0-92979 GCA_030979885.1 Lolium multiflorum
CTAGTGCACCTATTAGGTGTGTTGGGGACATAAGAGACTTCTTGCTTTGTGGTTTCAGGGTTGCTTGAGAGGATATCTTTGACCTCTTCCTCCACGAGTTCGATAAACCTTGGGTGATCCACTTAAGGGAAAACTTTCTGCTGCCATTCTACAAACCTCTGCTCTTGGAGGTCCAACCGCTGTCTACAAGAATAGAAGCACCGTAGACATCAAACTGTTCGGCGCCGTTGTAGGGAGGAAAGGTAAAGTACTCCCACCTCAGGATCTCGGCACCAAGCTATTTTCCGAGCGCCGTTGTAAGTACTCGAAGCTATTTCCTTTGGATCCTGCAATTGCATATTTTGGTTTCTTGTTTACACTAGTTAGGCATAATGGACAACAATGACCTTCTTATTCTATTTCCTGATTTAAGACATGGATGGTTTGATGCGAAAATTAAAAAACCCATGGAACATATTAATATGAATGCTTTGTACACTATTGTTGCTAATGCTATGGAAAATTCTAAGCTTGGGGAAGCGGCTTTGATGAGCATGATATTTTTAGTCCCCCAAGCATTCAGGGAGAAAAATTTACTTTGATGATACTATGCCTCCTAAATTTGATGATGAGAATAATAATGATAGCTACTTTGTTGAATTTGCTCCCTACAACTAATAAAATTGATTATGCCTATGTGGAGAGTAATAATTTTATGCATGAGACTCATGATAAGAATGCTTTATGTGATAGTTATATTGTTAAGTTTGCTCATGTTGCTACTGAAAGTTATTATGAGAGAGGAAAATGTGGTTGTAAAAATTTTCATGTTACTAAAACACCTCTCTATGTGCTGAAATTTTTGAAGCTACACTTGTTTTATCTTCCTATGCTTGTTACTTTGCTCTTCATGAACTTGTTTATTTACAAGATTCCTATGCATAGGAAGCATGTTAGACTTAAATGTGTTTTGAATTTGCCTCTTGATGCTCTCTTTTGCTTCAACTTCTATTTCTTGCGAGTGCATCATTAAAGCTGCTGAGCCCATCTTAATGGCTATAAAGAAAGAACTTCTTGGGAGATAACCCATGTGTTTTTTTACTACAGTACTTTGTTTTTATATTTGTGTATTGGAAGTTGTTACTACTGTAGCAACCTATCCTTATCTTAGTTTTGTTGTTGCATTGTTGTGCCAAGTAAAGTCTCTATAGTAGGTTCATACTAGATTTGGATTGCTGCGCAGAGACAGATTTCTTTGCTGTCACCGAATCTGGGCCTAATTCTCGTGTAGGTAACTCGGAAAATTATGCCAATTTACGTAAGTGATCCACAAATATGTACGCAACTTTCATTAGTTTTGATTTTTCCATTTGAGCAAGTATGGTGCCATTTTAAAATTCGTCTTTACAAACTGTTCTGTTTTGACAGATTCTGCCTTTTATTTCGCATTGCCTCTTTTGCTATGTTGGATGAATTTCTTTGATCCATTAATGTCTAGTAGCTTTATGCAATGTCCAGAAGTGTAAAGAATGATTGTGCCACCTCTGAACATGTAAACTTTTGTGTGCACTAACCCTCTAATGAGTTTGCTTGAAGTTTGGTGTGAAGGGAGTTTTCAGTCAAGAGAAGAGTATGATATACTATGATCAAGAGGAGTGAAAGCTCTAAGCTTAGGGATGCCCCCTTGGTTCATCCCTGCATATTTAAGAAAACTCAAGCGTCTAAGCTTGGGGATGCCCAAGGCATCCCCTTCTTCATCGACAACATCATCAGGTTCCTCCCTGAAACTATATTTTTATTCCGTCACATCTTATGTATTTTACTTGGACGTCTGTTTGTTTATTTTTGTTTTGTTTGAATAAGTTCATCCTTGTGTGGGGGAGAGACACACGCTTCGCTGGTTCATATGAACACATGTGTTCTTAGCTTTAATGTTCATGGCCGAAGGTTGAAACTGCTTTGTTAATTGTTATATGGTTGGAAGCAGAAAATGCTACATGTAGTAATTGGTAAATGTCTTGGATAATGTGATACTTGGCAATTGTTGTGCTCATGTTTAAGCTCTTGCATCATATACTTTGCACCCATTGTGAAGAAATACATAGAGCTTGCTAAATTTGGTTTGCATATTTGGTCTCTCTAAGGTCCTAGATAATTTCTAGTATTGAGTTTTGAACAACAAGGAAGACGGGTGTAGAGTCTTATAATGTTTACAATATGTCTTTTATGTGAGTTTTGCTGCCGGTTCATCCTTGTGTTTGTTTCAAATAACCTTGCTAGCCTAACCTTGTATCGAGAGGGAATACTTCTCATGCATCCAAATCCTTGAGCCAACCACTATGCCATTTGTGTCCACCATACCTACCTACTACATGGTATTTCTCGCCATTCCAAAGTAAATTGCTTGAGTGCTATCTTTAAACAATTCAAAAGTTATTACCTCTTATTTGTGTCAATGTTTTATAGCTCATGAGGAAGTATGTGGTGTTTATCTTTCAATCTTGTTGGGCAACTTTCACCAATGGACTAGTGACTTCATCCGCTTATCCAATAATTTTGCAAAAGAGCTGGCAATGGGATTCCCAGTCCCAAATTAATTAACAGAAATAGACACTCCTCCATGGTATGTGATTGTTGGACGGCACCCGAAGGAGATTCAGTTAGCCATGGCTTGAGAGCCAAGGTGGGGAGGAGTGTCATCATAATAAAACTAAAATAAAGAGGCACTCCTTCTTGGTATGAGATTGTTGGCAGGCACCAGAGGGATTCGGTTAGCCATGGTTTGTGAGAAAGAAAGGTTGGAAGGGGTGCCACCCAAAAATAAAAATAAAATGAGGCCGCTCTTTGAAGGTTTGTCTAGCAAGGGGGTTTAGAGTACCCGCTACCATTCGTTGACAACAACAAACACCTCTCAAAACTTTATTTTATGCTCTCTTTATGTTTTCAAAATAAGCTCTAGCACAAATATAGCAATCGATGCTTTCCTCTTTGAAGGACCTTTCTTTTACTTTTATGTTGGGTCAGTTCACCTATCTCTCTCCACCTCAAGAAGCAAACACTTGTGTGAACCGTGCATTGATTCCTACATACTTGCATATTGCACTTATTATATTACTTTGCATTGACAACTATCCATGAGATATACATGTTACAAGTTGAAAGCAACCGCTGAAACTTAATCTTCCATTGTGTTGCTTCAATGCCTTTACTTTGAATTTATTGCTTTATGAGTTAACTTTTATGCAAGACTTATTGATGCTTGTATTGAAAGTACTATTCATGAAAAGTCTTTGCTTTATGATTCATTTGTTTGCTCATGTCATTACCATTGTTTTTGATCGCTGCGTTCATTACATATGCTTACGATAGTATGATCAAGGTTATGATGGCATGTCACTTAAGAAATTATCATTGTTATCGTTTACCTACTCGAGGACGGGTAGGAACTAGGTCATCAGGGATGCTGATACGTCTCCAACGTATCTATAATTTCTTATGTTCCATGCTACTTTATTGATGATACCTACATTGTTTTATACACAATATCAGTTATGCGTTTCCAGGAACTAACCTATTACGCTGTTTTTGGTTTCGAGAAATCCTAGTAACGAAATATTCTCGGGAGTGGACGAAATCAACGCCCGGGTTCCTATTTTGCCCGGAAGCACGAGAGCCGCCAGAGAGGGGCCGCAGGGGGCCCACACATGGTGGTGGCGCGGCCAGAGGGGGGGCCGCGCCCCCTAGTGTGTCACCGCCTCGTCGACTCTGACGCCGCCTCTTCGCCTATCTAGGGTCCCTGACCTAAAACACGATACGAATAAGCCACGATACGCGAAACCTTCCGAGCCGCCGCCATCGCGAAGCCAAGATCTGGGGACGAATCTCTGTTCCGGTACGCCGCCGGGACGGGGAATTGCCCCGGGAAGGCTTCTCCATCGTACCGCTGCCATCTCCACCGCCATCTTCATCCACGCTGCTGTCCTCCCATGAGGAAGGAGTAGTTCTCCATTGAGGCTCGGGGCTGTACCGGTAGCTATGTGGTTCATCTCTCTCCCTATGTGTCCTTCAATACAATAATCTCATGAGCTGCCTTACATGATTGAGATTCATATGATGATGCTTGTAATCTAGATGTCATTATGCTAGTCAAGTGGGTTTTACTTATGTGATCTCAGGAGACTCCTTGTCCCACGTGTGTAAAGGTGACAGTGTGTGCACCGTGTGTGGGTCTCTTAGGCGATATTTCACAGAATACTTATTCATTGTTATGAATGGCGTAGTGAAGTGCTTATTCATATCTCTTTATGATTGCAATGTGTTTTGTATCACAATTTATCTATGTGCTACTCTAGTGATGTTATTAAGCTAGTTTATTCCTCCTACACGGTGTAATGGTGACAGTGTGTGCATCCGTGTTAGTACTTGGCTTAGGCTATGATTATGATCTCTTGTAGATTATGAAGTTAATTATTGCTATGATGGTATTGATGTGATCTATTCCTCCTACATGTGTGAAGGTGACAGTGTGCATGCTATGTTAGTACTTGGTTTAGTCGTGTCGATCTTTCATGCACTCTAAAGGTTATTTAAATATGAGCATTGAATTGTGGAGCTTGTTAACTCCGGCATTGAGGGTTCCTGTAATCCTACGCAATGTGTTCATCATCCAACAAGAGAGTGTAGAGTATGCATTTATCTATTCTGTTATGTGATCAAAGTTGAGTGTCCACTAGTGAAAGTCTAATCCCTAGGCCTTGTTCACAAATACTGCTATCGCTGCTTGTTTCCTCTGTTTACTGAGTTACTACTGCTGCGTTACTCCATATTTACTTCCCGCAATATTACCATCAGCGCAACGCCCGACCAAGCTATTTTCTGGCGCCGTACTATTGCTCATATTCATTCATACCACTTGTGTTTCACTATTCTTCGCAGAACTAGTGCACCTATTAGGTGTGTTGGGGGACATAAGAGACTTCTTGCTTTGTGGTTGCGGGGTTACATGAGAGGGATATCTTTGACCTCTTCCTCCACTGGTTCGATAAACCTTGGGTGGAGATCCACTTAAGGGAAAACTTCTTCTTTTGTTCTACAAACCTCTGCTCTTGGAGGCCCAACCTTTGTCTACAAGAATAGAAGCACCGTAGACATCAAGCTGAATGCTAACTTTGAAGGTGGACTTTTTTAGGCATAGATGCATGCTGGATGGCGGTCTATGTTCTTTGTAGTAATGACCTAAGTAAATCTCATAGTAGTCATCATGATAAGTATTATGCCATCTCTATTTGTCAATTGCCCAAGCTGTAATTTGTTCACCCAACATGCTATTTATCTTATTGGAGGGAGACACCACTAGTGAACTATGAACTCTCGGTCCATTCTTTACATCTGAAATACAACCTACTACAATCATTGTCTCTTTTGTTTTGTGCAAGCAAACATAATTCTCGACACCATACGTTTAATCCTTTGTTTTCAGCAAGCCGGTGAGATTGACAACCTCATTGTTAAGTTGGGACAAAGTAGTTTGATTGTGTTGTGCAGGTTCCACGTTGGCGCCGGAATCCTTTGGTGTTGCGCCGCACTACACTCCTTCACCAACAACCTTCACGTGGCCTTCATCTCCTACTGGTTCGATAAACCTTGGTTTCTTGCTGAGGAAACTTGTTGCTGTACTCATCATACCTTCCTCTTGGGGTTCCCAACGGACGTGTGCTTTACCGTCACAAGGAGCTGCCTCCACGCCAGCACGTACCTCTGGCACCCATTATATTTTCGGACTAAGTCCTCAGCATCCTCCAAAGCAGTGGGCCAATAGAACCCATGCCGGAACACTTTTGCCACCAACGCTCTGGATGAGGCATGGTGTCCACATTCTCCTTGGTGAACTTCCACAAGCATTTCTCTTCCTTCTGCCGGTTCCACACACCTTTGGAGGACACCGGTAACACTTCTCTTGTACATCTCACCATTAATGATGGTGTACGCCTTGGATCTTCTCTGGATCCTCCTCGATTCAGTTTTGTCAATCAGCAAGGTGCCGTTGATCAGGAATTCCTTAATAGGTTTAACCCAAGTTGGTGCTTCTCGGACCGTAAACACCGGTACATCTATCTCCATGCCATCCACCATCATAGCTTCTTCCGGTTTTGACCCCGAAGTCCCCGGGTTTGCCGGAACAGTCCCCGAGCTTCCTTCGTCCACATCCATGGGTACGATGTGGGATTCCGGTACGAAAATTGATTCAGACTCCGGACTTGGTGTGATTGATGGTTTTCTCAGGTGAGCCAAAGCTATTCCGGAAGGAATTTCTTGCCTGGACGAGCCCAACTTAGACAGAGTATCCGCGGCTTCGTTTTCTGCCCGCGGCACATGGTGAAACTCACATACATCAAAGAATCCGGCAATCTTTTGCACATGGAACCGGTACGCGGCCATGTTGGCATCTTTTGCATCCCAATCTCCGGAACATTGTTGCACCACCAAATCTGAATCACCATAGCAAATGATCCGGTGCACACCGATTTCTTTTGCGACCTTGAGCATGTGGACTACAGCCTCGTACTCAGCGACATTGTTTGATGCCCTGAAGTGTATCTGCAGCACATATCTCAAGTCATCCCCTTTTGGTGAGGTGAGAACCACTCCGCCACCTAGACCCTCCTTGAGCTTGGATCCGTCAAAGTGCATTTTCCAGTAGTCCATTTCTGGTTTAGGTAGCTTGTATTGCATTTCAGCCCAATCAACCAGGAAATCCGCCAAATCTTGTGATTTTATGGCGTCTCTTCTTTAATATGCCGGCACGTACGGTGATAGCTGAATTTCCCATTTGGCAATCCGGCCGCTGGCATCTTTGTTGCCCATGATCTCCGAGATGGGTGCTTCGCTCACCACTTTCATCGGGTGTTCCTCAAAGTAGTGCTTGAGTTTCGTGGCGGCCATGAACACGCCGTAGGTCATTTTCTGGAAGTGCGGGTAGTTTTGCTTCGAAGAGGAGAGCACCTCGCTCAGGTAGTATACCGGCCTCTGCACGGTTTTCCTTCCTCGTCTCTTTCTACCACAACCACAACACTTACCACCCGGTTTGTTGCCGCTATGTAAAGCAACATGGGTTCCCTTTCCAAAGGTGAAGCCAGTATCGGAGCTGTGGCTAGCATGTTTTTTAGCTCCTTGAAAGCTGCATCTGCCTGCGGTGTCCAGACAAAAGTGTCCGATTTTCTCATTAGGGCGTAGAGAGGCAAGGCCTTCTCCCCCAACCGGCTGATGAACCGGCTCAACGATGCCAAGCTACCGGCTCAGCGATGCCAAGCTTCCGGTAAAATTTTGGATGTCCTTGAGGTCCTGAGGTATAGTCATCCTCTCAATGGCTCGAATCTTTACCGGGTTAACTTCTATACCGCGGCTAGATACTAAGAAACCGAGGAGTTTTCCAGCTGGCACACCGAAGGTGCATTTTGCCGGATTAAGTTTCATCCGGAACCTCCTCAGGTTGTCAAATGTTTGCCTCAGATCATCGATCAAGGTATATTTTACCTTTGTTTTTATCACAACATCGTCCACATAGACCTGCACGTTTTTGCTGATCTGATCAAACAAGCATTTTTGCATACAGCGCTGGTATGTTGCGCCGGCATTTCTCAAACCAAAAGGCATAGTGACATAGCAATAAGCCCCGTGCGGGGGAATGAACGCAGTTTTTATTTGATCTTTTTTCAGGGGAATTTGGTGGAATCCGGAATAAGCATCCAGAAAAGACAATAGTTCACAACCAGCAGTAGAATCGATCACTTGATCAATTCGAGGTAAAGGGAAAGGATCTTTCGGGCATGCCTTGTTCAGGTTGGTGTAGTCGATGCACATGCGCCACCTTTGGAGCCTTGGGGTCTTCTTCTTTTTTCTTTTGGTCCACCAGCACCGGATTGGCCAGCCACTCGGTATGCGTGCCACGATGGCTTAGGAAACCGAGTAGCTTGGTAACTTCTTCTCCGATAATCTTCCTCCTATCTTCAGCGAACCGGCGCAAGGGTTGTCGCACCGGTTTGCATCCTTCCGGACATTCAAAGAGTGCTCAGCCAATTCCCTCGGCACACCCACCAAGTCATCAGTAGACCAGGCGAAGATGTTCCGATTCTCACGGAGGAAGCTGACGAGCGCGCTTTCCTATGCCTGACTCAGACCGGCACCGATACGAACGGTGCGCTATGGGCATGCCGGATCCAACACAATGTCCTTGGTCTCCTTGGTAGGCTGAAATGCCGGTGTGCCCAAGTTGCCGCTCATGGCCGCTAAGTTCAGCTGAGAGGACTGAGCCAGCGCCACAGCAGTTTGCATCCTCTTCTTTTCCTCAGCTAACACCAGTGACTCAGCCAGGTTTGATCCGGCGGAAGCAGTTTCCAGCGACACTTTGTAGTTTCCCACCACAGTCGGTAGTCCATTAGGTGACGGCATCTTCATCTTGAGATATGCGGTATGAGTTGAGGCCATGAAGGCCGCCAGTGCCGGTCTCCCCAGCAGTGCATGGTACGGGTTGTCCAGATCAACCACCTCGAACAGAACATTCTCCACCCGACAATCGTCACGTCCTCTGAAAGACACATCCACCCGGACTTTTCCCATGGGACAACCCCGGAACGATGCCGTGGAAAGTTGTGTTGGTTGGCTGCAGCATGTTTTCTTTTATGCCAAGCATTATCGCAGTGTGCCGGTACATGATATTTATGCTGCTTCCGTTATCAATCCGCACCTTGCTGAAATTAACCCGGGTGGTTGGCCCATGCATGATTGGATCCACAACCAAGGCATATCCGCCCGGATTCGGCATGATCTTTGGGTGATCCTTGAACGACCAGGTGAGTTCCTGATCCGACCATAGCATGTACTTTGGTACTGTCGGCATCACCGCGTTCACTTCCATGGAACGGCGATGGACACTTTGCCTATCTGTCGGCTCAGTGACAAACACAACACAGCACATATCCGGATCCTTGTAAACGTTCCGGCCCAAAGGTGCCGGTGGTGGTGGCTGATTGTTATCGTATGCCACCCTGTGAACCTCTTGTTGTTGCTGCGGTCGGTTCTGCTGAGCAAAAATAGGCTGAGCATTTGCGCCGGTTAGCGGCGTTGGTGGTGGTGGTTTGTCTCTGGCATCTTTCATCATGCCTCTCTCCAACAACCTCTTGGTCCAGGAGCAATCTTTTGTCAGGTGGTTCGCCGGCCTTGCCGGATTAGGTGTGTGCCACCGGCATGGTTGATCCATTGCGGATTCCATGGTGTACTTTTCCTGATCTTGCCACGGCCTTTTCTCAACCCATTGTTTCTTTTGACCGGCCCAAGGTGGTGTTCCGGTTTTTTGCCTCTGGCTTCCGCTGGCGCCGGAGTTATCCTGCACCTTGGCCACTTGCTGCGGACCGTACCTCCGATCCGTAAAATCTTCCCTTCTTTTGTTATTCCGGTTATCCCGGTACTGATCCGAACGCTGGGGGCCCTTTGACAAAGGATCGCCCGCGATTGCCGGTTGCATCGGGTCTCCCAATGCATAACTGTCTGCTATCCGGATCATCTCTGCCAGAGTGGTTGGCATGCTTCTTTGTAGCTTTTGCCAAAGTGGGGACGCTCTCCAGCATCCATTGCAGAACCAAGCTATTGCCTGTGCCTTTATCACCCCTTCACAAGAATTTCTCACGGAGTTCCACTGGGTCAGGAAATCCCGGTCTGTTTCATCAGCGCGCTGCTGGCACATAGCCAGCTGCTGCGGCCTGTTTGGCCTCCGGTACGTACTGCTGAAGTTGCTCACAAAGGCTTCTTCAAAATCCAGCCAACCATTGATGCTTCCCTTTGGCAAATTGTTAAGCCAAATTCGTGCCGGTCCCACTAGGAAGGACGGTATGATTCTCCTTTGCCCAGCGCCGGTTTCCTCACCGTTGGTTGTTCCTCCGCCACGGCGAGCATAAACGGTTGTGACATAGTCAGCCAAGCAATCTTCGGCTTAGTAATTGCCATCGTATGTTTTTGTATCCCGGGGCAGCTGAAGTTGCGTACCGGTGGCTCTTCTCTCATGATCCGCGGGCCAAAGCCTTGTGGACCGGGCGGACCCTCAGCTTCGATCATCTCAGAAAGATACACTCTGTCCAGCCTGTGCCTCGCATCCTGGCCTGGCAAGCATCTTTCTCCCACACGTTCCCCCAAAGGGTTCCGATAGGCTCCGGTCCGTTCCATTACGGAATCAGCCTCATCGTATCTTTCCGGTACCGCGGCTCTTGCCTGCCGGTACCTTGGTGGTGGCATTTCCTCAACATAAGCTGCTCTGGGCGCTCGATAATTTTGCCCGGTTTCACCTCTACCGGCATAAGCGTTCCCAGCATAAGCGTTTCCGGCATAGTCATCTCCGGCATAGCCATGACCTGCCCCTTGATTTTTTCTACCGGCCTCGTATTGCCCGGCTTGTTGCGTTCCGGCAAGAACCGGATCATACACGGTCATTTGCCACGCATTTTCTTCTTTTTCTCTTCTTCTCTCCGGATGGGGGGACGATGCATGCCCATGGGACTTGCTTCCGGCATTCTTTGCCGACCGGATCGATTTCGACGCCGCAGCTGCTTTGTTGATTCTAGCGAGCTCAGCGTTTTGTGCCTCTATCATGTCAAGCAACTCTCTTACTCTATCTTGTTGTTTTGCCAAAGCTTCACCAGACAGAGACTCACACAACTGCACAGCAGCCCTAGCAGCTTTGATCGTTTTATCCGGACTGCTATAATTAGGCTTTTCCACTACGCTCAAAGATACCGACGCGCTCTTTCCGGCAAGCACTTCCTTGCGCAAATCCTGATCTAGGTTGCGTGCCTTAAGCCGGTGCTCAGGTGCTCTAACCGGTTGCGCTAACGGAAGCAAAGCCATGGGCAGCATTGTACTCACGTAGGGTTAGGTTCAGCTCGCGTTGTGCCTTGAGGATGTCCGCACCTCCGGAGAGCAGCTCTGCCGCTGCGCCTCCAGCTCAGCTTGTGTCGCCGCCGCATGGCGCGTTTTGCACGATAGAGTTGGCAGCATGTTCATGGCTGCTTGCGGCGAGGTCGCCATCCGGTGTCGCCGAAGATGTTGGCAGCCGCCTAAACGCAGCCCGAGCGGTGGCTTGGCAGCGGCGGCGTGGAACGTCGTACGCCGGCGCCCTCTTTAGCAGCTTCTTTGCCGGCGCCTCCTGCGTAGCCATCATCACCTCCACGCTGCCGGCGCAGCCCGCGCGCAGCCCGCTGACGAAGATCACGGCGAATTCGGCGCCACCAGCACGGCCGAGGGCAGCGGCTCTGGGGCGGTGCCGTAGTAGACGCGGATGGAGCCCGAACTCGATGATGCGGTCGTTCTTGGGGAACTTACCGCCGTTGGCGAAGCAGCCCGCGTTGTCGTCGATGAAGTCCAGCGAGTAGAGGCGCTGAACAAGTCCAGACACCACCCGCTCGCCGGAGACGGTGAGGAGGCCCGCCCGAATATGAACTCCAGCAAGCGCAGCTGCTGGCCCCACGGTGGGTGCCAACTGTCGTCATGGTGAATAGACAGATGCCATGGGATGGCTTAGGTTGGGGTCGAATGTGCGCTAGAGGATTCGGGGGGGGTTTGGTTAACACAGGGAAGGATTTTGGGTGGAAACCGGTATCTTTATCAATGAACTTGGCCTTGGCCGAGAGGTTGAAGATGAACGGTACAAGCTGCATGAACTAGCCCTTCCTTGAACCCGATTGTCTAATCTCTCGTGAACTGTCGCTCGTCCCGGAGTCCCGCGGGGGATTGACCCCCTCTCCTTATATAGGGGAGAGGGTGACTTAACACAAGGAAGGAACCCTAATGGCATCTAGTGTGATGTAATCTACTTTATAAAGCTTCTTTGGTCCGGATGACTCCGGTCTTGACTTTAATCAGGGGGTGATGACCTCCTCCGGAACCTTTAACGTCATCTTGGTCCTTTGGCGTCAGGGCTTCGATTAAAGTTACTTTTCTTAGCTCATCCTTGTCCTCTAGCCTTGGAGAGAATCTTTGACCAGAGTGCCGACAGGCTACAGTGAAATTCATACCGGTACTCCGGTACCTCTCATGTTTACCGACCTCCGGTATACCCCTCCTAGGATACCAGTAGGTTTTAACTTGGCTCTTGCCAGCTTTACAAAACCATCCGGATTGACCTCCAATCCGGTATCTTAAGAGAGAAACATGGCAACTTTGCCGCGCAATTACTGCGGAATACAGAGGCAGCCTTTAGAAAAAGTTGTATGCTGACGAAAGTTGAAATGCTTAAGTAGTTCTTTGGTGTACCATGGTGACGATTTTGGTCCCCTCCGTGGTGCATGTCAAAACTTTTTTTCTCGTTTTTGAGGCCACCTAGCCCGGCGAAAGGCCCAAACGTGGCGTATGGTGGCCCGGGACGTGGTGCATCTCGGAATCTCGGGTTCGCCGGCCGAGTCAACGCAAATCCGCACCGCCGAGGGATGTAGGGCCCAGATGGCAGCCTCTCTGGCTTTTTTTTTTAGATCGCGCCATCTCGTTCAACGTTCTCCGGTCGAGCCGTTTACGATGCCGGATCATGGGTCCCGCATGTCATCCTCTATGAACCAAATTCTTTCTATTCTTGGATTTTTTTGACCCCCTGATTTCTGGCTACTTCCTTTTTCTTTTGATCCCTTGCCGCCTTGGAAACGTTGAGACCTCTGCTGCTAAATGGGACCCGCGTGTCATCCTCTATGTGCAATCAACTTTCTTTTCTTGGGTTTTTTTGGCACCTCAAATTTGGTCACTGTTTTCTTTCGATCCTCGCCTCTCAAACAATTGATACCGCCTTCTAACTTGGCCCGCATGTCATCCTCTATGTACTATAAAACTTTCTTTTCTTTGAATTATTTTTGGCACCTCATATTTGGTCACTTACCTTTTTCTTTCGATCCCCTGCCGCCTCTCAAACGGTGATACCGCTGCTGCTAAATGGGACCCGCATGTCATCCTCTATGTACTATAAAACTTTCTTTCTTGGATTTTTTTTGCACCTCATTTTGGTCCCTTGACTTTTTCTTTCGATCACTTGCGCCTCTCAAACAGTGATAATCATTTTGCTAAATGGGACCCGCATGTCATCCTCTATGTACTATAAAACTTTCTTTTCTTGGATTTTTTGGCACCTCATATTTGGTCACTTGACTTTTCTTTCGATCCCCTCTCAAACAGTGATACCGCTCTGCTAAATGGGACCCGCATGTCATCCTCTATGTCTATAAAACTTTCTTTCTTGGATTTTTTTGGCACCTCATATTTGGTCACTTGACTTTTCTTTCGATCCCTGCCGCCTCTCAAATGATACCGCTGCTGCTAAATGGGACCCGCATGTCATCCACTATGTACTTAAAACTTTCTTTTCTTGATTTTTTTGGCACCTCATATTTGGTAACTTGACTTTTTCTTTCGATCCCCTGCTGCCTCTCAAACGGTGATACCGCTGCTGTTAAATGGGACCCGCATGTCATCCTCTATGTACTATAAAACTTTCATTTTTGGATTATTTTTGGCACCTCATATTTGGTCACTTGACTTTTTCTTTCGATCCTGCCGCCTCTCAAACGGTGAGACCGCTGCAGCTAAATGGGACGTCATCCTCTATGAATCAACTTTCTTTTCTTGGAGTTTTTTTGGCACCTCATATTTGGTAACTTGACTTTTTCTTTCGATCTCATGCCACGTTTGAAACGTTGAGGAACCTGCTGGCTCATGGACCCGCATGTCATCCTCTGTGTGCTATAAAAGTTTCCTTTGTTGGATTTTTTTTCACCCTCTGATTTTTGCCTTGCCTTTTTCTTTTGATCCCCTGCCCCTTTGAAACGTTGAGTCTGTTGGCTCAAGGGACCCGCATGTCATCCTCTATGTCCATCAACTTTCTTTTCTTGGATTTTTTTCACCCCCTAATTACTAGCTACTTTCTTTTTCTTTTGATCTCAAGCCGCATTACAAACATTGAGACCGCTGCTGCAAAATGGGACCCACATGTCATCCTCTATGTACAATAAATCTTGGATTATTTTTGGCTCCTGATATTTGGTCACTTGCCTTTTTCTTTCGATCTCATGCCGCCTTTGAAACGTTGAGTAAGCTGCTGCTCATGGGTCCCGCATGTCATCCTCTACGAACAATAAAAGTTTCCTTTCTTGGAGTTATTTTTACCCCTAATTTCTGGCTATTTGCCTTTTTCTTTTGATCCCCTGCCCCCGTTGAAACGATGAGGACGATGTTGGCAGGTCGGTCCCACATGTCATCCTCTATGAACAATAAGTTTCCTTTGGTGGATTTATTTTGACCCCTAATTAATTTCTGGCTATTTCCTTTATTTTCTTTTGATCCCCCGCCTTGGAATTGTTGAGAATGCTGCTGCCTCATTTCTTTTGGTCCTGTGCCGCCTTGGAAACGTTGAGACCGCTGCTACAAAATGGGACCCGCATGTCATCCTCTATGTACATAAAGTTTCTTTTCTTGGATTATTTTTGGCTCGATATTATGTCACTTGCCTTTTTCTTTCGATCTCATGCCGACTTTGAAACGTTGAGGATGCTGCTGCCTCATGGGTCCCGCATGTCATCCTCTCAGAACGATAAATGTTTTCTTTTCTTGTATTTTTTTACCAACTGATTTTTGGCTTTTTTATTTTCGATCCCCTGCCGCCTTTGAAACGTTGACTCCGCTGCTGGCTCATGGGTCCCGATGTCAGCCTCCCCGTACAAGAAACATGTGATATTTTATTTTGCAGACAATAAACGTTGTATTTCGCTCGAGCTATTGCAAACGGATAAATTAAATCTTTATATCTACATAAACAAACTTATATGTTGAATCTCCTTGTTTTTTGTTTTTGCGAAGCATAGGACTTTCCTGTTTTTTTTGAGAAAAATCCGACCTTTCCTGTTTTGGAGTGGGCTGAAATTGTACGAGTCAAAAGGCCCAGCGGTATAGTTCGAAGGCCCAGATGTCCAGATACAGCCCAATTAAAATCTTTCTTTTCTTGGATTTTTTTCACACCCTGATTTCTGGCTACTTCATTTTTCTTTCGGTCCTGTGCCGCCTTGGAAGCGTTGAGACCGCTGCTACAAAATGGGACCCGCATGTCATCCTCTATGTACAATAAAGTTTCTTTTCTTGGATTATTTTTGGCTCGATATTATGTCACTTGACTTTTTCTTTCAATCTCATGCCGACTTTGAAACGTTGAGGAAGCTGTGCTCATGGGTCCCGCATGTCATCCTCTATGAACAATAAAAGTTTTCTTTGTTGGATTTATTTTTTTCCCCTAATTTCTGGCTATTTGTCTTTTTCTTTTGATCCCCTGCCCCCTTTGAAACGATGACGACGCAGCTGGCAAGTCGGTCCCATATCATCCTCTATGAACAATAAAAGTTTCCTTTGATGGATTTATTTTTTACCCTAATTAATTTCTGGCTATTTCCTTTTTTATTTTGATCCTGCCGCCTTGAAATAGTTGAGGATGCTGCTGCCTCATGGGTCCCGCATGTCATCCTCTCGAAAAGGTAAATGTTTCTTTTCTTGAATTTGTTTACCAACTGATTTTTGGCTTATTTTTTCTTTCGATCTCCTGCCACCTTTAAAACGTTGACGAGATGCTGCTGGCTCATGGATCCCCAATGTCAGCCTCCCCATACTGCAAATCCTCTTTCTGCAAAGGTTGTATTTCTAGATAGATAAGGTGGATTCGAATCTGCCATGGTTCAGGCAGCTCAGGTAAGCCTTCTTGCACTAATTAATGGAAGTAGTGTATCGCAAGGTCAAGACATGTGGCTCGGTGTAATGAATCTATATGAATCATGTTGTGGGTTCAATCTGATAGTTCTCTAACAGGTCAGCCAAAATAGAAATTAAGTTTTTTTCTAAAAGGGAAATGCAAATTAAGATGAACACAAACATTAGTTATCATAATAGCTGATCATACATACATACTTGCTAAGAGCAAAAGCTTGCCAGAGTTTTACCACCCATACAATTAATTAGCAGTTCAGATAAGATAACCTTATATAAGTATAACTACAAATGCATTTGCTAAGGGCTCATGGGACAACAGAACTAGACAACCGCGAACTTTATGACCAGCATGTCACAGCGGCATCGAAAGATCTTGACCTTCAACTTTGATCCAATGCGAAGTTTGGCACCGTCAATGAACTTTTTCCACCTGGAAGTAACAGCCAAGCGGCCATCTGTGGGACTGACGGAGTACCGTCCCTCCACGGTGAGACCTTCACTCTCCATGACGAGGGATATCTTGCCCCTTCGGCCAGCATTGAGATCCTTGGAGATACTTTTAGGCAATTTCTGATTCAAAGCAAGAGATACCACCAAAAATTAGTCAATGGCACCAATGCACTGAACCATGTGAGACTTTGAGCAGAGAAGACATCAAGATAAGAGCAGTTATGCTGTCATATACTCACGAACATAGCCTTCAGATGCGTCCTGGTCACCACACGGGTGGCCACAGCAATGAGCTGAGACCTCGGTGATCTGGCTGGGGCAGGTGCATGAGCCTGGGCTGGTACACGAGCTGGTGCTGATGCAGGAGACTGCTGGGCAGGTGCAGTAAACGGTGCCTCTAGAGGAACCGGTGCTGATGCAGGAGACTGTTGGGCAGGTGCAGTAACGGTGCAGCTAGAGGAACCAGTGCTGATGCAGGAGCGTGCTGGGCATGTGTAGTATATGGGCCTCTACAGGAACCAATGCTGATGTAGGGGACTGCTGGGTAGATGCAGTAGCGAATTTGAACAGAACCGGTGCTGATGCGGGAGAGTGGGAAGCGGTGCCGGTCTGGTGTGGTTGCCCTTTGACATCCGCTCCTGGTCCGTCGGGGGATCTGCAGCTTTGATCATGTTAAACCCAGCAAGCTAGAACAGAGGGAATGGTTTAAAACAACTGCTCAGAATGCAGTTATCAAAAGATATGAGTAGAAAAAAGTTACATATTATATATTTGGAAGTGTCTCCAACTCTGTAAGCAGTTACGTATATCTGCCCGTTTGAGTTTCTGATCCTCAGCTCGTCGCCCTTCTTCGGACCGTAGTCAAAAGCAAACTTTCTCCAATCATGTCCATACAAATATGTGATGGCCTGCGTCTTGTAGACATACACCTCATAGACCGTGTAGGTGTTCATCAATTTGCCATTGCCATGCATAGTGAAAGATCCTTCATGCGGACACATCTGGTTAATCATTGGACGAAGTTCACAAGGTACAGTCTGCATGTGAAAATTGATACAAATGTAAGAAGCAGGAAGACTAAAAACAAGACTTTACTATATGCCAATTCATGCTAAACCACTGAGAATACATACCTGTAACTCTGTGAAGGAGCTACTAGAAAGGTAGATAGAGCCATAGGAGGTGTTATATGCGGGGTATGTACATGGGCCCGCCATATTCCCAAAGCTCGGCATCGGGATGGTGAAGGAAACATGGGAGGTACTACAGGTGCGTAGCGCTGAACGTAAGTGGAAGAATTAGGTTGTGTAAAGTGCATAGTTCAGAGCAATGCAAATGTTGACAAGCAAGTGCATAACACTATGTTACAAACTGAACAGTGAAAAATTAGTGTATGATGAATATAAGCATGCTAATTTGGTGTTTCCGAATTCCAAAAGCATTAGACAGAGCCAGTGATAATATCAGACATAAATCATGGCATGTATATGTGGCTTAAGAAAATATACCGAACCCTTGGATGGTTACGACCCGGCTGATCCTTGGACTTGAGCTTATATAAGCATCCAAGGTGGGGCTGACAGTAACTTGGTGGCAGCCTCTGCAGATGCCTCATCAGCAGCAGTTGCAATCCTTTTGACCAATGAAGGCTTAGCAGTTTCAGTCTGCATATAAAAATTGAAGAGCAACGGACATCAGCAGTGATATATAAAATGAATCTATGAGACACTGATGCATATAGTGCTGGATGTAAGTGGAAGAATAGGTGTGTGTGTTTGTGAACTATTGGTAAGCATTAGACAAAGCCGGCAATAAAGACAAAAATCAAATCATGTATGAGGATTAAGAAAATATACCTGCTTACTGACCACCCAGCTGGCCCGTGGCCTTGTGCTTGAGGAGGTTTTCGGAAGATGGTGGCAGCACCATCGTCTTCACACAGCCTCATGATGACCCACAAGTATAGGGGATCCAACTTTGAGGAAGTATTACCCAATTTATTGATTCACACAAGGGAGACAAAGAATACTTGTAAGCCTTAACAGCGGAGTTATCAATTCAACTGCATCAGAAACGGACTTGCTGCAAGAGTTTATCAGTAGTAACAGTTCTATAGGGTTGGAAATAGCGGAATAACAAGCAGTGAAATAAAGACAAAGCGAGGTGATTATAGTAAACAGCAGGATTAAAATACTGTAGGCACAGGGACGGATTTAACGGGCGTTGCATGGATGAGAGAAACTCATGTAATCAAAGCATGGGCATTTGCAGATAATAATAAAACGGTATCCAAGTACTAATCAATCAATAGGCATGTGTTCCATATATAGTCGTACGTGCTAGGACAGAAACTTGCACAACATCTTTGTCCTACCAGCCGGTGGCCGCCGCCTCTAGGGAAACTTCTGGATATTAAGGTACTCCTTTTAATGAAGTACCGGAGCAAAGCATTAACACTCGTGAACACATGTGATCCTCACATCACTACCATCCCCTCTGGTTGTCCCGATTTCTGTCACTTCGGGGCCATTGGTTCCGGACAGTGACATGTGTATACAACTTATAGGTAAGATCATAAACAACGAATATCTTCATGAATCAATAACATGTTCAGATCTGAGATCATAGCACTCGGGCCCTAGTGACAAGCATTAAGCATAACAAGTTGCAACAATATCATAAAAGTGACATCTACGGATACTAGGCACTATGCCTAACAATCTTATGACTATTACATGACCAATCTCATCCAATCCCTACCATCCCCTTCAGCCTACAGCGGGGGAATTACCCACACATGGATGGGGGAAACATTGCTGGTTGATGGAGAGGCGTTGGCGGTGATGGCGGTGAAGATCTCCTCCGATTCCCGTCCGTGAGAGTGCCGGAAACGGAGACTTCTGGCTCCCGCGGCGGAGTTTCGCGATGTGGCGGCTCTCTGGAGGTTTTCTGGCGACTTCTTCTCTCCGTGCGTTTTCAGGTCGAAACCAATAAGTAGTCCGAAGGGGGGCGGAGGCCGGCGAGGGGGCCACACCATAGGGCCGTGCGGGCCCCCCCGCGGACGCGCCGCCATATGGTGTGGGGCCTCGGGAACTCCACCTTTGCCCTTCTGGCTCCGTCAATGTTTTGGTAAAATAGGGCCATCTGAAGAAATTCGGATTTTCCCGAAGTTGGATTTACGCACAAACGAGACACCAGAGCAATTCTGCTGAAAACAGCGTTAGTCCGTGTTAGTTGTATCCAAAATACACAAATTAGAGGCAAAACAATAGCAAAAGTGTTCGGGAAAGTAGATACGTTTTGGACGTATCACCTCCCCCCAAGCTTAGCTTATTGCTTGTCCTCAGGCAATTCAGTTAACAACTGAGCGATAAAAAGAACTTTCACGAACACATTTGCTCATATGATGTATATATTCTCATGCTATGGCTAATACTTAAGCAGTTCATAATGAGACACATGCAAATAAGATCATCCAACAGCTATGTCAATCATGGAGAGGTACCAACAATTAATAATAAGCACCATGAATCATGTATATAAGCAGGATTGCAATGTTCATAAGAGAATATGATAAAGTGGTATCTCGCTTGCCCGTATTTGATCGGCAAAACGTAAATGCCGAGGCACCTCTTGAGTTCATGGAAAGACTAGAAGTAGTGATTGTCAAAGATAAAAGCATCAAAGTTATACAATCAATCATATTTTGAGACAAGCATATTATACTAAGAATAACAGTTGTGCTCTCAAGATAGTGCTCAAAGAAAGAATGGAGACACAAATAAAGTAAAAGATTGACCCTTCGCAGAGGGAAGCAGGGATTAACATGCGCTAGAGCTTTTCATTTTGTAAAGCAGGAGTAAAATTATTTTGAGAAGTTTGTTGTTGTCAACGAATGGTAATGGGTACACTAACTACCTCATCAGCCGGACTCACAAGAGCGGCTCCCATGAATTATTTTTTTGGTGGCACTCCTTCCAACCTTTCTTTCACAAACCATGGCCAACCGAATCCTCGGGTGCCTGCCAACAATCACATACCATGAAGGATTGCCTTTTTATTTAAGTTTTATTATGATGATGACACTCCCCCCAACCTTTGCTCACACAAGCCATGGCTAACCGGAATCCTTCGGGTGCAGTCCAACAATCACAAACCATGGAGGAGTGTCTATTTAAGTTAATTAATTTGGGGCTGGGAATCCCATTGCCAACTCTTTTTGCAAAATTATTGGATAGCGGATGTGCCACTAGTCCATATGAGAGTCGGTCAAAAGTAAATGAAAAGGTTGAAAGCTAAACACCACATACTTCCCTCATGAGCTATGAAACATTAACTGAAATTGAGAAGCATTTTGAAAGTTTGATAAAGGTAGCGCATGAAAATTTACTTGGAATGGTTTGAAATGCCATGCATGGGTATTTATGGTGGACACTTTGGAACAACTTGGTTTTCAGGTGTTTGGAAGCACGAGCGCATTCCCGCTCAGTACAAGTGAAGGCTAGCAAAAGACTAGGGAGCGACAAATCAAAAGAGCAGTAACTGTCATAATTATGCTTGCGGCAAAATAAATTAACGGAGGCATAAAAGTGATACAAGAACTCTGAAGCAATATAAATCATCGAGGCTTAATTGACTTTTTGTTCAGTCATATGCATGCGTGAGCATGTACCAAAATCGATATAAATGAATTATTCAGAGGAGGATACCACAATGCCATACTTACTTATGAATAAAACAATGCAAGCAAACATCCATGACATGCTACTCATATTAATAGATTGGAACTAAACATGAGAGATCATGAACTACTAGACTTTCTCAAATAACATATGCCTCATATGAACCAACTAAGCATGCTCATATGGATGAGTATATGTACAAAAATGAAAGCAAATAAAGTTCATACCAGCCTCTCACCACAATCAGATTGTCGTAGATCGTCATTATTGCCTTTTCACTTGTGTAGCTTGGATAATATGAAATGAAAACCACGCTCCAGCCACCGAAGACCATTGAACTCATGATGAATTTTACAAACCAAAGAGGAACAGCAAATATTTTTGGTGTTTTCGAATTAGAAACAAGAACAAAAGAAAACAAGCAAACAAAGCAAAATCTTTTTGGGTTTTCTTATAGCAAACTAATGATAGCAAATAAAGCAAACTAAGAGCAAGGAACCAAATAAACAAATGGTGAAGAGAAACAACAGAAATATTTTTGGTCTTTTTGTGTTTAGGAAGGAAACAAAGCAAAAACAAGAAAATGAAAACTAGAAGAGTCACAGAAAAGCAGGATGACAGAAATCTGCCAAATCCTGACAGAAGTACAGAAATCGAATTTAACAAAAATCTTCCATTGCTCAGACCAAAAAGTGTTCAACTAATGAAAGTTAGATAACAACCTGGGGAACATGCTCTAAAATTGGCAACTCAAAATAACGTTCTGGCTGTGCGTACGAATTTTTTTGGTAACAGCACAGAATCTGTTTTGGACAGCACTTCCCCAAAATATCATCTCCCTCTCATTAGAAAACCACTCTAGAGACTAAACAAGTATGTACAAGTATCCAGCAACCATAATATGCAAAGAATGAGTGATGCCGGTATACCTCCCCCCAAGCTTAGGCTTTTGGCCCAAGTGGAGTTCATTCCCAACGAGGGTCGGAGTTCCACGCCGGTGGATCATACATGGAATGGTAATAGGGCCCCTGCGCAGAGGAATATCGTGGAGGCTCCACATGACCATAATGTTGATATGAAGAGCTTGCTGCATCGGATGAAGAATCGAGGTGCTCCTAGGCCTCCTCCGTGCCGTCCCTTGCATGATGGCCTTCCCTTTCTATGTATGCATTTAGCTCATTTTCTGTGATCGACCACCCGTTCCTGGCATCAAGGTTAAACAAAGCAGGTGCAGGCAAGCGTACTAATTTTTCAATTTTCTTAGTTATACTCAACTTTTCTTATACAAAGTTATCCTATAATGCAGGTTGTTCAAACTAGATGCATCTGAAATAAACTCATGCCTAATCATGGAGAAAACATCAAGTTTCTCTATAGAAAGCGGAATATCTAAATGGTGAGGACCTACACCATGCATAGCTAATAAACGAGAGGCAATAAGACCTCCACAAATTCCTCCTTTCTCACGGTTAGTAGCAAGTCTACAAGCTATTAAAGCACCCAAATTATAAGCCCTATCATGTTGCAAAGCAGCAGCTAAGAAAGCCAAGTCTGGGACAGATAATTTACCTCCAGTCCTTCTTGCAAGAACGCACTTTGTAATGAAATAGGCAAAGTAGCGGATGGCTGGATGATGCTGCTAATCTTACCACCATCATTGGAGAG
Organism: Lolium multiflorum; assembly: GCA_030979885.1. NCBI lineage: Eukaryota > Viridiplantae > Streptophyta > Magnoliopsida > Poales > Poaceae > Lolium > Lolium multiflorum. Next base: position 22,548 of record JAUUTY010000407.1, read on the forward strand.
GCTCCTCCCCATTACAAATCCTTGTATAAAGATCTGAGAGCTCCCATGATGTTCCCACTGATCTTCTCGCGAGGATCCCCCAGTACGGTACTCAATTAGCGCACAAAAAACACTAAATAGCAAGTTGACGACTTTATTGTAAATTTTATCTTTGGACAGAAGTAGGGTCGAGATCGCGACCAATTGAACTTGAAGTCCTGCACAAAAGACATAGTTAATTTTGCATATTGTCTTGGCTCTCCTTCAACAAAACCACTCAGCCCTGCAGAGATTAGAGTTTGAACATCTTGTAAAATCCCCGCACTTCTCATAAAGTCCACGCATGGGTAGTAAGAGGGGTATACTCCCTCCTCACGATTGACTCTCGTAACTTGTTGTACCTCCAACTCTTCTTGGTTCAATTGGGGCACACCTCCTTCCATTTTCTGAAATTTTCAACAATCATTATAAAATTTGATTTCAGGTGTGTAATTGAAGGGAACTACTATAGGAACTTGCTAGAGTACTACACATGCATCAAAACTAATTTCTACCATTCAGAACAAGCATGCAAGCTCACTAAACATGTTATCTACGGCAACAAAATATTCAATATATACTCAGCCAAATGAAATTCTAATTGGACAATCAAAGGAGTCACATACCAAGGGTAAATGTGCCAAATTTGGAATAATCCCAGGCTGAAGCGAGAGATCGAAAAATCGCAGAGTTCTTGAGCGAGAAACAGTGAGGAGAAAATTGGTACGAGCTTTTTCGGGAGAGAGAAGGTTCTGGGAGGAAGATGGTGTAGTGGGGCAAGGGGTGGCCCACACCACATGGTGGCGCGGCCCCCTTGCGGCCGCGCCGGCCTATGGTGTGGCACCCCCTGGTGCCCCACAGGTCATCCTCAGGTGCTCCCAGGTGCCTCGTCGAAAAAATAGGACCAACGGTGTAATTTTTGTAATTTTTAGAGAACTTCGAAAAATGCACATTTATGGGTATTAAATTAATGATTACTGCGCAGGAAAATGATTTCTAAAATCTTAAATGACTAAAGCATATTGCAAAACAAAAGTGCTACAGCAAGTAAAATAGGTGAAGGGAGAGAGAAAGAAAGAAGTGTTGTTTAGCTCTTTTATGCAATAAAATATACTTGTTAACAAGGTTGATCAAGTCTTGCTACCAAATAAATTTTATATGACATAAGAAGAAATAAACCTCAAATCAATCATGTTACCTTATATTGAATTGATATGGATCCAATCACAAAAGTTTGATATTCTTCTTTAGGCTCATATATAGGACAATCAATGGATCCCACTTTGATAGTTTTTCACATTAAAAATTGTATTGACTCCACATACTTTATCAATCCTCTTGGGAAAATGGCAGTGTGTTCCTTATCATCAACATTGAAAGTAACCATGCCTTTATTGCAATCAATAACAGCCCTGCAGTATTAAGAAAGGGTCTTCCAAGAATAATGGACATATTATCATCTTCGGGCATTTCCAACACAACGAAATCAGTTAATATCAAGCAATGCTGAGTAACTTGAACAGGAACATTTTCACATAAACCAACAGGAATAGCAGTAGATTTATCAGCCATTTGCAAAGATATATCAGTTAGTATCAATTTATCTAAATCAAGTCTCTTATAAAGAGAAAAAGGCATCACACTCACACCTGCTCCCAAATCACATAGAGCGGTTCTAACATAATTATTCTTGATGGAACAAGGAATAGTCGGTATACCTGGGTCGCCAAGCTTCTTTGGAATCTTACCATTGAAGGAGTAATTAGCGAGCATAGTGGAAATTTCCTCATTGGGGATTTCCCTTTTGTTAGTAACAATATCTTTCATATACTTTGACTAAGGAGGCAATTTAATAGCATCGGTCGGGGTTTGCAAAAATAAAGGTTTCATCCAATCACAAAATTTATTATAATGTTCCTCCTCCTTTGATTTTAGTTTCTTAGCAGGAAAAGGCATTTGCTTTTGAACCCAAGGTTCTCTTTCATTACCATGTTTCTCATTAATAAAATCTTCTTTAGTGTACTTTTTATTTTTAGCATGCTTTCAGGTTCCTTTTCAATTTCTTCTTTATCAAGAGTATCATTCTTATCATTATCTTCCTCATGTTCATTACCACTTTCAGTTTCAGCATCGAAATAGAAATACTATTAGGATCATTAACAGGTTCAGAGGATTCTACAACATTCTTATGTTTCTTTTTCTTTTTCTAAGATGGAGCACTAGTTTTAATTAGTTGAGAATCTTGTTCAACTCTTTTGGGATGCCCTTCAGGATATAGAGGATCCTGGGTAGAAGCACCACCTCTAGTTGTTACTTCATAAGCATGTTTTTTCTTTAGAATTATTTCCCAACAAGTCATTTTGCACTTTAGTAAGTTGATCAATTTGAGTTTGAACCATTTGAAAATGTTTAACAAGTATCTCAACATCATTGGAGGTTCTCTCCACAATACCATGCAATTCACTAATAGCTCGAGAAATTTTCCATTAAATGATTCTCTACTCGCATATAAAAGTTTTCTTGCTTAACAATATAATTATCAAATTCATCTAAGCATTGAGCAGGAGATTTTGAATAAGGAATATCTTCCCTAGTAAAGTGTTGAAGCGAGTGTACCTCAATCATGGATGAAGGGGAATTGTCTCACATATATCTTCTATAGGAGGTAAATTCTTCACATCTTCAGGTTTAATACCCTTCTCCTTAAGAGACTTCTTGGCTTCCCTCATATCTTCATCATTTAATTTAATCATACCCCTCTTCTTCACTATCGGTGTCGGGGTTGGTTCAGGTGTAGACCAATCATCATGATTCAGGCCTATTTTAGCCAATAATTCTTCAGCGTCGTCTGGAGTTCTTTTCCTGAAAACACAACCAGCACAACTATCCGGGTATGCCCTAGACTCAATAGTTAGTCCACTATAAAATATATCAAGTAAATCATGCTTTTCTAAATCATGGTCGGGCTGAGCTCTAATAAGAGAGCAAAATCTCGCCCAAGCCTCAGGCAATTTCTCTCCATCTTCCCGGTCAAAATTATAAATTCTCCGCAAAGCAGCATGTTGAGCACTAGCAGGAAAGTATTTCCGGAAGAAAACATCAAGCAATTCTTTTGGACTTTTAATAGAACCAAGAGGCAAATTATTATACCAAGTTTTAGCATCATCCTTTAATGAAAAAGGAAAAATTTTAGCGACAAAATAAGTACGCATCTGACATCATCAGAAAACAAGCCACTAAGAGTAGATAACTCAGTCATGTGTTCAACAACACTTTCTTTTTCAGTACCACAAAAGGGTGTTTTCTCAACAATAGCTATATAAGAAAAAAAAAGAAAAATCATAATCTTTATCCCTAATATTTATAGGAGATGTGGCAAATTTAGGATCAGGAGATAGTTTATATCTAACAGCATGTGCAAGCAACTTTTTAATTTTTCTTGCATCGGTAGTAGCATTGCATTTTTCAATAAAATCATCATCAAGCTCTACATAATCTTCATCAAGATCATCACTAGAATATTCAACAGACTCAGGTGAATTAACAGGTGTAGCAACATTTTCATTAGGAGTTTCAGTATTTTCAATTTGTCTAGACTTAGCAATTGTAGCATCTAGAAAAGATCCCAATGAACCACTATCATCAAGCACAGCAGAAACATTATCAATATTATGAGAATTTTCAGATTCAGCAGAAGTACCAGCACGCGAAGCATGTGGCGGTGAAACAAGTTTATCAATCACAAATGGTGAATCAAGAGCAGCAGAGGTACTCAGAGTTGTACCTTTTCTTGTAGTGGATGGTAATATGGCGATCTTAGTATCGCGAGGTTTACCCATAATGGAGAATTTGCAGCGAACAATATCAATCCAAGTGAACTTCCAAATAAAGCTATGCTCCCCGGCAACGGCGCCAGAAAATAGTCTTGATGACCCACAAGTATAGGGGATCGCAACAGTCTTCGAGGGAAGTATTACCCAATTTATTGATTCGACACAAGGGGAGACAAAGAATACTTGTAAGCCTTAACAGCGGAGTTGTCAATTCAGCTGCACCTGAAACAGACTTGCTCCAGGAGTTTATCAGTAGTAACAGTTCTATGGCAGTGGAAATGACGGAATAACAGCGGCGGTGAAATAAAGACAGCAAGTGATTATAGTAAACGACAGGATTAAAATACTGTAGGCACAGGGACGGATTTAACGGGCGTTGCATGGATGAGAGAAACTCATGTAACAATCAAAGCATGGGCATTTGCAGATAATAATAAAGCAGTATCCAAGTACTAATCAATCAATAGGCATGTGTTCCATATATAGTCGTACGTGCTCGCAATGAGAAACTTGCACAACATCTTTTGTCCTACCAGCCGGTGGCAGCCGGGCCTCTAGGGAAACTACTGGATATTAAGGTACTCCTTTTAAAGTACCGGAGCAAAGCATTAACACTCCGTGAACACATGTGATCCTCACATCACTACCATCCCCCCCGGTTGTCCCGATTCTTGTCACTTCGGGGCCATTGGTTCCGGACAGCGACATGTGTATACAACTTATAGGTAAGATCATAAACAACGAATATCTTCATGAATCAATAACATGTTCAGATCTGAGATCATGGCACTCGGGCCCTAGTGACAAGCATTAAGCATAACAAGTTGCAACAATATCATAAAAGTGACATCTACGGATACTAGGCACTATGCCCTAACAATCTTATGACTATTACATGACCAATCTCATCCAATCCCTACCATCCCCTTCAGCCTACAGCGGGGGAATTACTCACACATGGATGGGGGAAACATTGCTGGTTGATGGAGAGGCGTTGGCGGTGATGGCGGTGAAGATCTCCTCCAATTCCCGTCCGGCGGAGTGCCGGAAACGGAGACGGCTCCGCGACGGAGTTTGCGATGTGGCGGCTCTCACGGAGGGTTTCGCGACTTCGACTTCTCTCCGTGCGTTTTCAGGTCGAAACCAATAAGTAGTCCGAAGGGGCGTCGGAGGCCGGCCGAGGGGGCCACACCATAGGGCCGCGCGGGCCTGGGCGCGCCGCCTTACGGTGTGGGGCCCTCGGGCCTCCACCTCCTTTGCCCTGGCTCCGTCAATGTTTTGGTAAAATAGGGCCATCTGAAGAAATTCCGAGGATTTTCCCGAAAGTTGGATTTCTGCACAAAAACGAGACACCGGAGCAGTTCTGCTGAAAACAGCGTTAGTCCGTGTTAGTTGTATCCAAAATACACAAATTAGAGGCAAAACAATAGCAAAAGTGTTCGGGAAAGTAGATACGTTTTGGACGTATCAGCCTCATCAGGATCATTTTTTATCCATTTGAGTAGAGGAGCAGAAGTTTCATCCTGCATATGAATAGCAACAGAACTCATCATTGATATTTAATAAATCTATGAGATAGACTGATGCAAAGCAAATAGTGCGGGGTGTAAGTGGAAGAATAGGGTTGTGCATAGAGAACAGGTTGACAACAATGCAAATGATTACAAAAGAAGCCAATGGAAATCAACAGTTTATATACTGGATGAGACAGACTGAAAAGTGAAAAATTAGTGTATGATGATTGTAAGCAAACGCAGTGTTTCTGAACTTTTGGTAAGCATTAGACAAAGCCAACAGTAATTAAACAGATAATAATGAAATCATGTATGTGGATTAAGAAAATATACCAGATTCATTAAAAGGTCACCACCCAGCTGGCCCATGGCCTCGTGCTTGTAGAGGTTTTCGGAAGATGGTGCCGGCACCATCGTCCTCACAGAGCCTCATTAGCCCCATTTTGCATCCACTTGAGTAAAGGCGGCAGTTTCAGCCTGCATAAGAATGGGAACAGATCTCAGCAGTGATATTGAATGACTCTGAGACAGACTGATGCATATAGTGCTAGATGTAAGTGGAAGGGTATGGCCGTGTATGGACAACAGTTCACAACAATGCAAGGGTGTGTTCGGTTCTGAAACAGCGTGGAATGGAATGGAATGGTTCCATTTCAGAGGAATGGAATGGTTACATTTTTGTTCGGTTGGGAAAAATGGAGAGCAGAAGAGATCGAGGTTAAACTAACCAATTGTCTCAAAATTGTAATTAACAATTGCAAATGACATTTTAATCTCAAAGTCGTAATTAACAGCGCCTAATGGTGCTCTTTTAATCTAAAAATCGAAATTAACATCATTTTATGTTGGGTTAGGGGAACTGGAGTAGATGAACATTACTGTATGATGATTGTAAGCAAACGAATTTGGTGTTTCTAAACTTTTGGCTTCGAGATCTTATGGGTTTCAACTCTAGCCTACCCCAACTTGTTTGGGACTGAAAGGCTTGGTTGTTGTTGTTGTTGTTGTAAACTTTTGGCAAGCATAGAAAAAACCGACAATAAACAGAGAAAAATCAAGGCATGTTTTGTGGATTAAGAAAATATACCATATTCATTAAAAGATCACCACCCAGCTGGTGCGTGGCCTTGTGCTTGTAGAGGCATTTAGAAGATGGGGGCGGCATCAACATACTGGCAGCCTGATCAGCCGCAGTTTTGATCTTCCTTTTGAGTAAAGGCCCTAAAGTTTCAGTCTGCATATGAATAGCAAAACAAAAGGCAGACCTCAGCAGTGATATTGAATTACTGTATGAGATAGACTGATGCATATAGTGGATGCTCTTAGCCTTTTGCAGCGTGAACACTAGCTATGGACAGACAAAAAAACTAGTTAACTCAGCTTTGTCTAGATATGAATGTACTACCACCATCCAAAAGCTTAAGCCTTATTTATTTTTGAGAAATCAAAACAAGCAAAGTTTGACCAAAATTTTAGAACATTCTATCAACAAATATAATACTGTGTAGATACCGTAGGAAAATATATTTTATTATCTATTTAATGATATTAATTTTGTATTTTGCATGTTACTGATTTTTGGTAAAAGCTTAGTCAAACATGGTATAGTTTGACTTTCTAAAAATAATATAAGCCCAAAGCTTTGGGATGGAGGCAGTAGTATCTAGAGCTAAAACACATCTAGATACATCCGTATCTACAGATAGTTGAGTCAATTAATTTGGATCTGAGGGAGTATCAGATTCAGACTACATCATGGTAAGTTGGTTAAAAAAAATTACCCCTGGGCGGTCCCTGCCCAGCTCGGCAGTGGCATTTCGCTTCTTGTGCTGCAGATCGGGCCATGCTCCTGCAGCAGGTGGGGCGCTATTCTCGTTCCCCATAGCCTCAGCACGGAACCTGGAGGTACCAACCTGATACAGAGAATATAGAGCATGGTGTCACAGAGGCTTTACGCACAAACAGCTGAAGACATGTGCTACTTTAAGCATATTCCAGAACAGGAACAGATTGAGGATGCAGAGACCAGAGAGACACTTAAAAGGTAAAGAGTGGATAAGCAAACGGAGTACCTGCTTCGCGGGGCTGGGGACGCAGCTCAGGCTCAGCCAACTGCCCACATGCGTGGTGGCCTTACGCTCCATTGCCCCCACCGCCGAGGTCTTACCTTTCCTGTACAAGCTGACAAAAGATACAGTGAGGATCAGCAGAAACTACAAAGGTTGCAAATGTCGACAAATAAAGGAAGAACACCCCAATCCAAGCAAAGGTAGCCCCCGCCCCCACCCCCATCAATCACTCCCAGCTCGAGGGTGACCAGAAAGACACCCCTTTGCCCAGAATAGGAAAGAGATGCGCAAGATATCGAGGAGAGGAAAAAAGAACCGATCTCGAGAAAGGAGAGAACATTACTAGTCCTACCTAATCCGCTTGGGCTAGATGCAGCTTGCCCCTCCAAGCTGGATGCCTGGACGGTGGAGGCGAAAGGAGGGGATCGAGCTAGCGGCTTGCATCCGTCGGCAATCGGCACTCGATCGGGAGAGAAGGGGTGCTACATAAAGGGGAGGGGTAACATATTTTATTACACAGTGAACTTACTGATGTGACTAGTCATTACATGTCTCACTGAAACTAGGGCCCATAGTGTGGCACCCCAAATTTACTTGAAGCTGCCCGGCGGGACGCATTGGCGCGTCAAGAAACCCCCGAATTGTAGCGGGGAAATGAAACATTTCACAAAAATTCGAAATTCAAGCACACCGCCACGCGCCAAGCACGCGGCTGTTCCTTCCTCTTCCTCGGTTCCTCCTCCCCTATCCGAAAAAACCCCAAATCCCAAGCTCAAACCAAAAAAAAAACAAAAAACAAATCCCCTGGCCGCCATGCATGTCCTCGTTAACCCGCTGGAGATCGTTCCCGGACGATGCGGACCACCCGCCCTGAGATCCAGAATTCCGTCCACCTCGAGGCACTGCGTGCTGTCTCGCAGCAGCGGCTTGAGGGCGCTGAAGAGGAAGTTCCGCCGGAAAGTGCTCATGGCAACCGTGCAAGCTCACCGGCGTGCTGTATCCCGAGAGGAACTGGTCAAAGCTTTGCTATTCGCCACACACAAAAAATTGCGGGCCAAGATCTGGTCAAAGCTTCGTCGATGGCTTGCCGCGAGAGGCTTGGAGTCCAGAGTCAATAAACTAGCTGCTCGAGGACTTGGGCGGTTTACACGGATTCATATTAACTGACTCAAGTTTGTTAGTCTAGTTAACAAATGCATCTAGATACATCCATATCTAGACAGAATTGAGTCAATTAATATGAATCAGAGGGGAGTACCTGAAAGTGTTTCATGCTACCAACTAATGCGCTGGCAGGAATCGCTGTAGAAGTAATTGTGCTACTACTTGTACGATGAACTGATTGTGTGGGTGTCGAATTTTGCAACGCGATCATCCACTGAATGCTTAATCTAGCGCCAAAGGCGTACAAATCATAACATACTACAGCACCAGAACATAAGAGTACGAATCATAAAGTAGCTCAACATTTTGCATCAGGGCTGGGTGGTCCTGAGACTACCGGGACGCCCCTGATGATCTCCGGGTGTGCATCCTCTTCAACGCAAAGCTGTGTACTCGGTCCACGGCCTCCTTCTGTAGGCTGGATAATCTCAGGTGCAGGACCTTCGTCTATGAGAGGCTCGTCATCAGTACCATCCACAGGTGCATCAGGGCTGGGTGGTCTTGAGACTACCCGGACGCCCGTGATGATCTCCGGGCGTGCATCCACTTCAACGCAAAGCTGTGTACTCGGTCCACGGCCTCCTTCTGTAGGCTGGATAATCTCAGGTGCAGGACCTTCGTCTATGAAAGGCTCGTCATCAGTACCATCCACAGGTGCATCAAACTGAGATTCATCTTCAAATCTCCCATCAAACTGAGAGACCTCTTTAACTCTATGCTTCTGCAATTAGTACATCAACCGATTAGACAAACATCTAAGGGATGCAACCTGAACAAATGCCGTTTTACATATTTACCTTCTCATCTGGCACAGCACATGTCCCAGAGCTGAAACCCGTTTCCTGAAGCAAGCGCTTTTTCTCTCCTTCCCGTCCATCCATCTGCAACAAGTTAAATTTGAGTACAGAACCTTGCACAGCAATGCAAACTATTGATTGAAACAGCGGCAGCATCAATATAAATAATTAACTACATATGCCAGCACACATACAGTGTGAGCAAGATCTGCTTCTCCTGCTAAAGGATCATTATATGGTTCACCATGCTAAACCCGCCTAACATATGTGCGGTCCATCCCAAAAATGTGTAAATGATCTGCCACTACAGGGTGAGGCCTCTTCTCACCATTCATACATGTGCAGCGCGGGCAATACACGTCCAGGTTGTGACCATCATGAGCTCTAATAAACCCCATAAAGGGTTGAACACCATTTATATATGAAGGGGAACATAAGTGTCCATGCAGTTTCCAAGTTCTGTCCATCTGTTTAATTATGAGATACAGTGGTTGGTGATTAATTTAAGGCGAAGTAGGAAATGTATATCCATCGAGTACAAAACTATACTACATGATTATGCATTTCAGCAATCATGTCGAGTACAAAACAAAAAATGCCCATCGACATTTTAGCAAACAGATCGTGTACAAAACTCTGCCATGGCATTTCAGCAAATTAACGGATCGAGTGCAGAACTGACTCTATATGCCCACGCAAATGAACAAATTGATCGATGACAAATCGAGCGGAAAACTATAAAGTGCCAATTAGTTCGAGCATACTGACGAATTTTTTTAGCAGCATCAAGAAAATATAAATCGTTAGGCTGTCTTGCCCGATACATGATTGAGCTAGAGATAGCAGCCCTACCGTGGATCAACTTGACCGCCGGTGCGTCTCGAGAAGAACGACGGGGAGGGGAAGCTTCTTCTTCGCACGGACGGGACGGGGAGGGGAAGCTCTTCGCACGGACGGGGATAAGTTGTGTACGGGTGGGTGGGGGGTCATGCGGCCGGGCCGCCGGGGTGATAATTAAGGTCGGTAGGTGGCGTTTAATGGAGTTGCGTGTGTAATTTGCCGTGCACAAGGTTGAGGAATAGGCGGTTCCCTTTGCCGCGCGCACAATTCAAACTATCCCGCCCATGTAGTTTAAATTCGCCATATTTTCGTTAAATCGACATAAAGTCATGTGAGTGGGGGAAAATTAGCAAAGTTGCTTGAAAAATAGTAAAACTCTGGAATTATCCTTTAAATATGCTCTACTTCGTGTGAAAATCGGGGTGTGGAAGCATGTTGAGCTGTTTTATTTGTACTTTCTTCATTAAAACTCCCATTTTATGCACTTTGGATGGAAAGAAATCATTTGTACATAAATTTTGACAACGCCATTTGCAAACACTAATTGTTTACATGCCAAGATGCACCCATCCACCAAATATATATGTGGCAAAAGTTTATCACAATCTAGCAGATATGCATAATTAGTGAGGGACCCCTTTTGATTTTGTGCAATTTCCACTAATTAGGTAGAGATCGAGAAGGGTTAATTAATTAGGCCATGTTAGGGGTTATGTGTTTTAGATTAGGTTGTGTGGATTCAAATACAACTTCTTTATTTGTGTGCTATGATTAATCAAAACTAGATCGATCGACTGCGCACACATTATTAGAGGCGCATGCCTTTGCGCACAAAGTGCATGTGTGTGTTGTTGGCCACCAACGAGAGAGAGAGAGAGAGAGAGAGAGAGAGAGAGGTAGAGAGAGCTACATACGAGAGAGCGATTGAAATCCCCAAATTAAACACATATATATGCATGGCACATTTAATTTAATTAGAGGACCGCGAGGCACCCCTGGCCTGCTTGATGCATAATTAAGTGTCATTGGCCTATATATATAGGGTTTAATTAGGGTTTAGGGTTTAGGGTTAGGAGGTTAGGGTTTAGGGTTTAATGTTTATGGTGTTTAGGGTTTAGGGATTAGGGATTAGGGTTTATTTAGGGTTTAAGGTTTAGGGATCATCGATCGAGTGCGCACACACACATTATTAGAGGCACACGCGCCTTTGCGCATAAAGTGCATGCGTATATGTGTGTGTTTTTTGGCCACCAACGACATATAGATGATCGAGAGAGAGAGATTGAAATCCCCCAAGAATATGTTCAAATATATATTAAAATATATGCACGAATTAATGCATGCATGGTAGGCCATGCATGCACACTAATTATATATATATTATGAGGAAACTTAATCAAATGTGTTTTCATTCGAGAGAACTTGTCAAAATTCAAGTTAATTAATTTATCATCGATAATTATATAATTAATTAATGAATCTCAGGGAGATGTTATACAACATATGATCGATATATAGGCCATGTATATATTAATTGGTTTTAATCTACCGTTTTTGCTAGCTAGCTGCATGCTATATATAGAGCATGTTTTTATTAGATCGGGTTATAGCTAGTATAGTTTAGGGTTATGTGTTTTAATTAACTAGGGTTTGATTAGCTAGGGGTTAGTTATATATATATGGTTTAGGGTTAATGCATGTCACATTTAATTTAACTAGAGGACCGCGAGGCACCCCTGGCCTGCTTGATGCACAATTAAGTGTCGTTGGCCTATATATATAGGGTTTAATTAGGGTTTAGGGTTAGCTAGCTGGGTTTAGGGTTTAGTGTTTTGGGTGTTTAGCTAGGGTCTAGGGTTTAGGGTTTAGTGTTTACTGTGTTTAGGGTCTAGGGTTTAGTGTTTAGGGTGTTTAGGGTCTAGGGTTTAGGGTCTAGTGTTTAGGGTCTATGGTTTAGGGTTTAATTAGTGTTTAGGGTGTTTAGGGTTTAGGGTTTAGTGTTTACGGTGTTTAGGGTCTAGGGTTTAGGGTTTAGTGTTTAGGGTCTAGGGTTTAGGGTTTAATTAGTGTTTAGGGTGTTTATAGGGTTTAGGGTTTAGGGTTTAGGGTTTAGGGTTTAGGGTTTAGGGTTTAGGGTTTAGGGTTTAGGGTTTAGGGTTTATGGTTTAGGGTTTACGGTGTTTAGGGTCTAGGGTTTAGGGTTTAGTGTTTAGGGTCTAGGGTTTAGTGTGTTTAGGGTGTTTAGGGTTTAGGGGATTAGGGATTAGGGTTTTAGGGTTGTTTAAGGTTTAGGGATCATCGATCGAGTGCGCACACACATTATTAGAGGCACCCGCGCCTTTACGCATCAAGTGCATGCGTATATATGTGTGTTTTTTGGGCCACCAACGATATATAGATGATCGAGAGAGAGAGAGAGAGATTGAAATCCCCAAGAATATGTTCAAATATACATTAAAATATATGCATGAATGCATTGTAGGCCATGCATATGCACACTAATTATATATATATTATGAGGCAACTTAATCAAATGTGTTTTCATTCGAGAGAACTTGTCAAAGTTCAAGTTAATTAATTTATCACGATAATTATATAATTAATTAATGATTCTCAGGGATATGTTATACAACATGATCGATATAGGCCATGTATATTTTAATTGGTGTTAATCTACGGTTTGCTAGCTAGCTGCTATATATAGAGCATGTTTTTATTAGATCGGGTTATATCTAGTATAGTTTAGGGTTATGTGTTTTAATTAAGTAGGGTTGATTAGCTAGGGTTAGTTACATATATATGGTTTAGGGTTAATGCATGGCACATTTAATTTTATTAGAGGATCGCGAGGCACCCATGACCCGCTCGATCGATGCACAATTAAGTGTCGTTGGCCTATACATAGGGTTTAATTGGGGTTTAGGATTAGCTAGGGTTTAGGGTTAGGGTTAGGGTTAGGGTTAGGTACGTTTAGGGTTAATGCATGTCACATTTAATTTAACTAGAGGACAGCGAGGCACCTGGCTTGCTTGATGCACAATTAAGTGTCGTTGGCCTATATATATAGGGTTTAATTAGGGTTTAGGGTTAGCTAGCTGGGTTTAGGGTTTAGTGTTTTGGGTGTTTAGCTAGGGTCTAGGGTTTAGGGTTTAGTGTTTATGGTGTTTAGAGGGTCTAGGGTTTAGTGTTTAGGGTGTTTAGGGTCTAGGGTTTAGGGTCTAGTGTTTAGGGTCTATGGTTTAGGGTTTAATTAGTGTTTAGGGTGTTTAGGGTTTAGGGTTTAGTGTTTACGGTGTTTAGGGTCTAGGGTTTAGGGTTTAGTGTTTAGGGTCTAGGGTTTAGGGTTTAATTAGTGTTTAGGGTGTTTATAGGGTTTAGGGTTTAGGGTTTAGGGTTTAGGGTTTAGGGTTTAGGGTTTAGGGTTTAGGGTTTAGGGTTTACGGTGTTTAGGGTCTAGGGTTTAGGGTTTAGTGTTTAGGGTGTTTAGGGTCTAGGGTTTAGTGTGTTTAGGGTGTTTAGGGTTTAGGGGATTAGGGATTAGGGTTTTAGGGTTGTTTAAGGTTTAGGGATCATCGATCGAGTGCGCACACACATTATTAGAGGCACCCGCGCCTTTACGCATCAAGTGCATGCGTATATATGTGTGTTTTTTGGGCCACCAACGATATATAGATGATCGAGAGAGAGAGAGATTGAAATCCCCAAGAATATGTTCAAATATACATTAAAATATATGCACGAATGCATTGTAGGCCATGCATGCACACTAATTATATATATATTATGAGGCAACTTAATCAAATGTGTTTTCATTCGAGAGAACTTGTCAAAGTTCAAGTTAATTAATTTATCACGATAATTATATAATTAATTAATGATTCTCAGGGATATGTTATACAACATGATCGATATAGGCCATGTATATTTTAATTGGTGTTAATCTACGGTTTGCTAGCTAGCTGCTATATATAGAGCATGTTTTTATTAGATCGGGTTATAGCTAGCTAGTATAGTTTAGGGTTATGTGTTTTAATTAAGTAGGGTTGATTAGCTAGGGTTAGTTACATATATATGGTTTAGGGTTAATGCATGGCACATTTAATTTTATTAGAGGATCACGAGGCACCCATGACCCGCTCGATCGATGCACAATTAAGTGTCGTTGGCCTATACATAGGGTTTAATTGGGGTTTAGGATTAGCTAGGGTTTAGGGTTAGGGTTAGGGTACGTTTAGGGTCTAGGGGTTAGGGTTTAGTGTTTAGGGTGTTTAGGGTTTAGGGATTAGGGATTTAAGGTTTTAGGGTTGTTTAAGGTTTAGGGATCATCGATCGAGTGCGCACACACATTATTAGAGGCACCCGCGCCTTACGCATAAATTGCATGCATATATATGTGTGTTTTTTGGGCCACCAACGATATATAGATGATCGAGAGAGAGAGATTGAAATCCCCAAGAATATGTTCAAATATACATTAAAATATATGCACGAATGCATTGTAGGCCATGCATGCACACTAATTATATATATATTATGAGGCAACTTAATCAAATGTGTTTTCATTCGAGAGAACTTGTCAAAGTTCAAGTTAATTAATTTATCACGATAATTATATAATTAATTAATGAATCTCAGGGATATGTTATGCAACATGATCGATATAGGCCATGTATATTTTAATTGGTGTTAATCTACGGTTTGCTAGCTAGCTGCTATATATAGAGCATGTTTTTATTAGATCGGGTTATAGCTAGCTAGTATAGTTTAGGGTTATGTGTTTTAATTAAGTAGGGTTGATTAGCTAGGGTTAGTTACATATATATGGTTTAGGGTTAATGCACGACACATTTAATTTTATTAGAGGATCACGAGGCACCCATGACCCGCTCGATCGATGCACAATTAAGTGTCGTTGGCCTATACAGAGGGTTTAATTGGGGTTTAGGATTAGCTAGGGTTTAGGGTTAGGGTTAGGGTTAGGGTTAGGGTATGTTTAGGGTCTAGGGTTTAGGGTTTAGTGTTTAGGGTGTTTAGGGTTTAGGGATTAGGGATTTAAGGTTTTAGGGTTGTTTAAGGTTTAGGGATCATCGATCGAGTGCGCACACACATTATTAGAGGCACCCGCGCCTTTACGCATAAATTGCATGCATATATATGTGTTTTTTGGGCCACCAACGATATATAGATGATCGAGAGAGAGAGAGATTGAAATCCCCAAGAATATGTTCAAATATACATTAAAATATATGCACGAATGCATTGTAGGCCATGCATGCACACTAACTATATATATATATTATGAGGCAACTTAATCAAATGTGTTTTCATTCGAGAGAACTTGTCAAAGTTCAAGTTAATTAATTTATCACGATAATTATATAATTAATTAATGAATCTCAGGGATATGTTATACAACATGATCGATATAGGCCATGTATATTTTAATTGGTGTTAATCTACGGTTTGCTAGCTAGCTGCTATATATAGAGCATGTTTTTATTAGATCGGGTTATATCTAGTATAGTTTAGGGTTATGTGTTTTAATTAAGTAGGGTTGATTAGCTAGGGTTAGTTACATATATATGGTTTATGGTTAATGCATGGCACATTTAATTTTATTATAGGATCGCGAGGCACCCATGACCCGCTCGATCGATGCACAATTAAGTGTCGTTGGCCTATACATAGGGTTTAATTGGGGTTTAGGATTAGCTAGGGTTTAGGGTTAGGGTTAGGGTTAGGGTTAGGGTACTTTTAGGGTCTAGGGTTTAGGGTTTAGTGTTTAGGGTGTTTAGGGTTTAGGGATTAGGGATTTAGGGGTTTTAGGGTTGTTTAAGGTTTAGGGATCATCGATCGAGTGCGCACACACATTATTAGAGGCACCCGCGCCTTTACGCATAAATTGCATGCATATATATATATGTGTGTTTTTTGGCCACCAACGATATATAGATGATCGAGAGAGAGAGATTGAAATCCCCAAGAATATGTTCAAATATACATTAAAATATATGCACGAATGCATGGTAGGCCATGCATGCACACTAATTATATATATATATTATGAGGCAACTTAATCAAATGTGTTTTCATTCGAGAGAACTTGTCAAAATTAAAGTTAATTAATTTATCACGATAATTATATAATTAATTAATGAATCTCAGGGATATGTTATACAACATGATCGATATAGGCCATGTATATATTAATTGGTGTTAATCTACGGTTTGCTAGCTAGCTGCTATATATAGAGCATGTTTTTATTAGATCGGGTTATAGCTAGTATAGTTTAGGGTTATGTGTTTTCATTAAGTAGGGTTGATTAGCTATGGTTAGTTACATATATATGGTTTAGGGTTAATGCATGGCACATTTAATTTAATTAGAGGACCGCGAGGCACCCCTGGCCTGCTTGATGCACAATTAAGTGTCGTTGGCCTATATATAGGGTTTAATTAGGGTTTAGGGTTAGGGTTAGGGTTTAGGGTCTAGGGTTTAGTGTTTAGGGTGTTTAGGGTTTAGGGATTAGGGATTAGGGTTTCAGGGTTGTATAAGGTTTAGGGATCATCGATCGAGTGCGCACACACATTATTAGAGGCACCCGCGCCTTTGCGCATAAAGTGCATGCGTATAGTTTAGGGTTATTTGTTTTAATTAAGTAGGGTTTGATCAGCTAGGGTTAGTTACATATATATGGTTTAGGGTTAATGCATGGCACATTACATATAGTTTAAATCTCAAGAATGTTTATACATGATAGGCCATATGTGCAAAGGAATTTTTTTCCTGTGAACTTGTCAAAATTCAAGTTTATCAGTGCCAATGGAAACTAGTCCAAAAAATTACATAGAGGACCAAAAGTACTAGACAATAACTAATAGAACCTGCAACTTTACAAAAAGGACCCCAAAACATATAGAAGAAAATCAATCGAGTCCTTCTCGACCGCACATCAGATCTCTGCTCCGCATCCTTTCCAGCAACTCCGTCGCCGGGGACGCACCACTTGGGACGGTGTCGCCGGTAGTCGCCAGGACGAAGGAGAAGAAGGGCCTCAGCAACGGCATATTGGCTCTGAGAAGGGTCGCTGAAAGTCCAAGATGTGCACGGGCAAGACGGATGACGCCGTATGCCCCGAGCTTGTGAACTTTAGCAGCTTGACTTCCCCATTGGCCAGATCTGAAGCACTGACCAAAGCAAGCCTCACCGTTAGCGCCATCACATTGATGGCACCAGATCGGGGTTTGGCCGGCAAGATCCGCCAGATTCACCATAGGCCAGATCTGAAGCCGATGACGAGATCCCCGACTCCATTGCGCCATTCTGCTCATGGGAAACACTGGATCTAAGCTTACAACAACACTAACTCCCTCGGATCCAAATTAGCTGACTCAACTTTGCTTATCTAAATATGGATGTATCCACACATGTTTTTACTCTAGATACATACACGTCTAAGGAAAGTTGAATCAATTAATTTAGTTCGGAGGGTGTACAATATACAGAGAGAAGTCGGCCTCGTCTCCGGCCGGCGAGGCCGCCGGAGAGAAGGGGGAGAGGAGCCGGGGGAGTGGGAGAGACTCGAGAGAGAAAGAGAAGAGGAAGAAATGAGAGCTCCCTGGGAAAGAACATTATTTTTGTCGTTCTGCTCGTAGCTTGAAACTGAAAATTTCGGCCACGCGCCAAATCATCCCGCCGCATCCATTCGAAAATCCCGTGACCAGTTTTACCCTTTTAACCCTGGTCCGGAAGCTACAACCCACCGACCATGGAGGGCTCATTCGGTAACAATGAAATATCTTGCCTAGATCCCGAACCCTCCCCACAGGCCCACACCCACCCACCAACCATTCGCCCCATTAGCTCAAAAATACTCTCACACGCCAAAGCTCTGACTCTCTACAGTACTAGATCTGCTTCGCCGCCGGCATACTCCTCCACAGCGTAGCCTTGATCGTGTTGGCTGTCCACCCACCGATCCGCTCCCCCGCCGCCCTCGTCACCGACGGATCTGCTTCACCGCCGACCTCGCCACCGACGGATCTGCTTCACCGCCGACCTCGCCACCGACTACCTCGCCGCAGCGGCTGTATCAACTTCACCGAATACCTTGCCAGCCAACCAGATCTGCTTCACTAACGCCCGCTTCTACTGAAACATGGTCGATTCATCGTCTCCCGCGTTCGCCGCCGCTGGAATGCAAGTTGCCGCCCCCGTCCACCCCGCCGCAGCTTGGTTAGTACGCTGGCCCGTTAGATCGCGGTGTTTCTTTAGCCATGTTTTGTGTAGTTATTTGCAGATCTCATATGCCGTTAACTTTCTTGATGTGTTGCTTCGCATGAAGTTTGTTTAAATGTTGTACAGTACAAAAGCATTATCCGGTCGCTACCATCCTGTTCATTCTACTGACACCTGTGTGCATCCACATATTTATAGCCTTGTACCCATTCATTTGCTGCCAACTGTTTTTGTACTGCATGCTATTGTCGCACTGCTTTTATAGTCGTGCTATGGGCATTTCCAATCTGCTTGTTCTTATACCACGTCATTAGCTCACCGCTAGCTGTTTTCTCGTGTCTGCTATTCTCACACTGCTTTTATAATCATGCTATGTGCATTTCCAATCTGCTTGCTCTTATACCTCGTCTTTAGCTTATATAGTTATTGCTGCGTGCATGTCTGGTCTTTGTATTATCGTAGACTGACTTGTCAATGTTATTTTTCCTTGGGATTGATCATGCGAACCACTTATTAGAACATCCAACATTAACAGCGGGGACGCTAGGTAAGGTTGGAATCTGAGTTCGTGGTTGGTAATTTTGGCAGTTTACTTCCGTTATTATCTATAACCTATATGCATTGTTCCTTATGCAAGAGATTAACACTTGGAACCCTGCCATAGCAATGCCATTCATGCTTTACTATGTTTCTGCCTATTTGATATGCTTGTCTTGGAGAAACTTCGAGGGTGATTTGAACCTGACATTTGGTCATTCTTAATGCCAGGTTACTTTATGTGTAAAACCTTGGCATTACCCTACTCTAAATCTGAATGTCTGAAATTCGTATCTCATGCAAAGCAACATCTAGTTGGTTTTAATCTGATATCTGGTAACTATTGGCTTATTCATTTGGCAGCTCAAGTTTTTTGTTATTTGAAACCAGCTGACTTGGTCTTAAATGTGATATCTAAACACAGATTAAGGACAATGGAGCAGGAGGATTAGCATTTCACTTGATGGCTGAACCTAAAATGATAGGCATGTTGACCACGACTAGTGCACGCAAGAGAAGGACCTGCAGTGAGCCAGTATGTGCTTAGTACATGCATCTTATCTTATCTTGTGCTTATTTCTGCTACATGCTGTTATCTGATCTCTACATTGCGTAATACATGTTTGAATAGTTAATTGTTGTAACTATGTTTACAATGTTACCAGAATGCAGTTTTAATGAAGCAGTCATCATTAGAAGATAGTCGCCAAAAAAGGATCTGTAGCGACCCTGTGCAACATTATGATGTAAGTTTGTGCTTAGTACAAGTTCCATACATGTCTTATTTATGCAACTTGTTATTATCTTATATCTACATTGCATAATAAATGTTTGCATAGTTCATCGTTTAACTATTTTTGCATTATTATCATAATGCAGTTGTGATGAAGCAATCTTCATTACCAGTGAGGCCCACAAAAAGTTCTGATCTTTCTTCTGATGCATCTTCTCATAGCCGTCAACCTAGACCATTTCTTTCATCAGACAGTAAATATCTCAAGGCTGTACTTTATAAAAGACATGGTATTGTTGCTTTAAGATCTGTAGCTGATATGTTGACAAAGAGTACACAAGATTCAATCAAGGCGATTGCCAAATGTCAACGTGTTATTGATGATGCTAATAGAAGTCCTCAATGATTCTATGTAATTTTTTTATTTGGGCACATTAATTGCCTTGTAATTTTCCTATTTGTTTTATTTGTGTATGTAATTGTGTGTATCATTGAAATCAGATTTTAGGCTCATGAAATTTAATGCAAGTTGACTAGTCAAACAAGTAGGGCCCTACAACAGATTGGGCCGGCCCACTTACGTAGTGTGGGACCCACTCATTTTGGGCCCCACTTCTTTAGTAGGCCGGCCGGTTACACGATAATGGGCTCACATGCTTATTGGGCCGGCCACTTGCTCTATGGTGGTCCCATGGTAAATGGGCCGGCCCTAATAGGAAGGTGGGACCCACTGTGTTTTGGCCCCCACTATCTTGTTGGGCCGGCCCACTCTATATGGTGGACCCCACATACCAAATGGGCCGGCCCACTTTCTATATGGTGGACCCCACACACCAAATGGGTCGGCCCTTTAATAGGAAGGTGGGACCCACTGTGTTTTTGGCCCGGCCGCCACTATCTTGTTGGGCCGGCCCACTTTCTATATGGTGGACCCCACATACCAAATGGGCCGGCCCATTAACAGAATGTGGGACCCACCTGTGTTTTTGGCCCGACCCACTATCTTGGTGGGCCAGCCCTTGCTATATGGTGGGCCCACACGAAATGGGCGGCCCTTTAACGAAAGTGGGACCCACTGTGTTTTGGCCGGCCACTATTTTGTTGGGCCCACAGCTACGGTGGACCCCACACACTAAATGGGCCGCCTTTTTACAGGAAAGTGGGACCCACATGTTTTTGGCCCGGCCCACTGCTTGTTGGGCCGGCCCACTTGCTATACGGTTAAATGGGCCGGCCTTTTAACGGGAAAGTGGGACCCACGTGTTTTTGGCCCGGCCCACTTCTTGGGCCGGCCCAGTTGCTGTAAGGTGGACCCCACATGTTAAATGGGCCGGCCCATTTAAGTTTTGACCATCAACCTTAGAGGTTAGGCCCGGCCCACTTAACTAATGGACCAGCCCACTATATAGTTGACCGGTCAAATGTCATCGGCCCGGCCCGTAAGACGTGGCAGGCCTCGTGTGGGCCTACCATCTACCACGGGGTTTCAGCGGTTAACGCCGTTAACGCGATTAACGGCGTCGCCACGTGTCGGTTGCATGACGTCGGCAGTCAACGGGCTCCGAAAACACTTCGCAACGGTCCGATTTTCCGTGGCGGAAGGGCGCCCAGCGCGACGGACCGAAAATCGTCGTTGGACTTTGCATGACGCAGTTTCGACAACGGAACCCATATCGTCGGGTTAGGCCCATAGGCGACGAAAAATGCCCCTTAGTTGACGATTTTGGGACGTTGTCTATCAGAACTTTTCTTGTAGTGCAGTTTCGGGACTCCAAAAGTTGCTGACGTGATTGACTCAAACTCTTTCTATACTTGAGGAATTCGGCGAAGCCACGACTTGATCGGTTCGTAAAGGACAGAGGGAAGTCCTGGGAAGGTTCTATAGCTATCCAAGAGCCCTTAGACCAAAGGGGCATCCGTCCCATGGCCTAGATTGCATCTCCACCTCTATATATTGAGGGGAAACCCTACTTGTAGAGGCAGCCACCAATTGTCACGAAAATCCCCCCTCTTGGCAGGAATGGCAGCCACCAAGAAGGGTCGTGAGCTCCTCCGCATCAACACCATCTCCAAGGAAAAAGAAGGGGCAAGGGGCCTCCGCCCCCTAGGGCAGCCACCGCCCTCCACCGAGGGGCGCCACTACCGGCATAGCCTCCTCTCCTCGTGTGGCCACCTTTCCCCTTGGGAGGCACCTCTTCATCAAGACCTATAGCAACATTCCCCATCTCCCTATTGTAATCTCTTGGCAAACATGATGTGTGATGCAATCTATTGTTTTCCCAAAATCTATTGTGTCTCGATGTTTATGTTTGAGTAGTGATTTGTTTATGGCAATTGTAAAATAGTTTGTTGATGGTTGCATACAAGTATATGTTATCTTCTATGATGATGTTTCGTACTAATATATGAGCACCCACATATGATGGGGGATGCATAAGGTTGTCACCGTTGCATATTGATAGGAAGGGGTATGGCTCGAGTTTGACAGAAACCGTGTCCCAAATATTAAACATGCACGCTATATTAATTTATGGTTAACTAACGGGGGATATAATTATGGGACCTTGAAACTTGCAGAGGTGGTTGAACTTTATGTCTTAATAACTCTCTTGTTTGCTCGGAAATGGTCTTGGGATCAATATTAGGGGTGTATTTGGATATTTATATGGTTGCACCTATTTATAGCTCCTCTCTAGAAGAAACAAGAAAAATACTATCCATGTGCTTCACTAATTTTGACAACCAAACAAATGAAAAAACAATTTCCTAAACATTTTCTCCTTTTATTTACTTCTTGTTACTTTATTTGTTTTTATCTTCATAGTCTTTACTTTACTTGCAACAATTTACTTCCTTTATTTACTTTCAGCACTTCACTGTTATCTAGTTAACATTAACAAGTACCTTACACATTCTACTTCACTGCTTTGCATGAAGGGACATATAAGTGGGTTAGAGGGGCTTTAGAGAATATATAGTTTACTTTGAGCTCCTCGTGGGTTCGACACTCAAATACTTATCGAATTGTACTACGGTGATTCCTTGCACTTGGGGATTATCACCAACTCATCGGCTATATATGGCTTTGAGCCAAAGTAGACCACCCGGTCATGCCTTCCTTTCGGGTTTGGTTCAAGTGGGTTCAGAAGTTGCACCATACATGCTTTGCACTGCAATGATAACAACTCCGTCATGACCTAGCTTCCTCTGGTGGCAACCACTCCAGTAAGGCCGACCATCTGAGTCAACACCTCTCGCATCATATTTGTTAGAAGATAACCCGAAAAAAATTGCTCCTGAGAAATCCACTGACCATGCGCCGGATTCGGAATCTTCACGTCCTTCCCATCCTTGTCCTTTTTGTTGAGTTCTTCTGGTGGTGTCACAACCAATCCGTTGAGGAAGCCAAGCAATTGAGCTCTCTTCACTATCGGCAGCACATGAGCTTGTGACATCAAGAAAATGTTTCAAGTCAGCTTCTCCGAGACTGAGAGCCGAGGCCATGTACAAGGAATGTGATGCGCAAAAAGAACCCATGGAGATCGACCATGCCATGTAGGTTTTTTAGATACGGTCTTGGAAGAAGTGTCACCATGATACCATATAAATCAATATGGGATGTGTTACCCTAATTAGGGCCGCATGGCGAATGTTTATATTACAAAGACATACAATGTGCTACATGTTTGGTATGCTGTAACAGAGTGGAATACAAGTAGGAGAAGTATATGTATACGTATATGAAAACATAGAACTATTAAGTTTATGGACTAATAAATGAGTGTAAGGATCTTTCGAGGATATCTGTGTTTTAATAAAAGTAATCTGTATCACTAAGGGATGCATAATTTATTTCAAGATTAGTTGGGGGTCGCAATCTGATTTGGCAATTTAGCATTTCAGACAATGCAATCATACAAACCAGGGTTTAAGGATGATGACAAATATATATAGCATCAACTAATGTCCACTAATGTAAACCCCTAGAGTGTCATAATGGAATGGTGCGCTTATTTTGTACATTCTTGATGATGGAAAAGTCATCCTAATCCTAGTCAACGTTATCCTCGAGATATATTTAGGGAAAAGACTGACCCTTGGAATCTAGACTTAGGAGGCGAAAGACTTGCCTCCATATCGTTACCACCACAACCTCAAATAATATGGGAATCTCATCAATGCAGTAAGAATATTTAAGGGACTGGACTTCAGAGAAAAATACTTGACCTTGAAATCTAGACTCGGGAGGCGAAAGACTTACCCCATTTTATTAACTAAGGAGAGAATACACAAGTAGTCAAAGCTCTTGTTAAATGTTGAAGGATAGAGAGAGAGAGATATGCGGAATATGATGGATGTTGTATTGCGCCTCATGGGCGAGTATATATAGTGGTACAGACTTGGAGGCTAAGATAGCTCTTCTAGAGATATGGTAGGTAGAGATTACAAATCATATACTACCAAATACACATGTACCAAATATATCTCTAACACTCCCCCGCAGTCGTAGCGGTAGTGACGTGAACAACAGTAGCGTCGCGGACGGTCAGACTGGAGATAAACCGAAGTGGACCCCAGAAGGATGACACTCCCCCGCAGTCGTAGCGGGAGCGACGTGGACGGAGTTGCGTCGCGGATGCTTGGACTGGAGAGGAGGCTGGTGAGGCGCAAGCGAGGTGGTAGCCCTTTATGCCGATATCGAGGTAGCCGAGAGCGTGGATGCTGCAGCCTTGGTCGAGGGAGCCGCGCGAGGAATTGCCGTGGTCGGGTGCCGGTGTCGATGTAACCGCAAGCGCGTAGTGCACGAGGAGAGTGACGGAGACGCGTCAAGGCAGTCGTGGAGGTTGTCGATGCCGAAGTCGATGCAGTCCGAGCCGTCGAGGACGAGGTGCGGCCCTAGTTTTGCCAGAACCAGGCGCACGTCGGGGACGAAGGCATACTTCGGTTTTGCCAGAATCGAGTACGCATAGAAGAACTCGGCGGTGACGCGGTCGGTGAAGACGAAGACGTCCGGCGCGAGTTTGGCAGACTCGGGAACGTGTCGGGGACGAAGGCACTTCCGGTGTTGCGTACCGGGCATGCGAGGGGCAGGGACCATCATGAACTTGTCGCCGTGTCAGAGGGACTAGCAGAGGAGGCCTCCGGAAGCGTCGCGGTCGCAGATCGACGGAGAGATGCCGACGCTGCCCGCGGTTTTCGAAGTAGAGTAGCAGGTGGTATAGACGGGGAAGAGGCGATGACACGGGCGACGAAGTCGAGACAGTTGGAGACGTAGAAGGCGGCTAACCCAGCGGTGACCAGGGGTGGTCATGCTGGACGCCTAGACGGGCGTTGCGGTGATCGGCGAGCCCAGCGCGACCTGAAGAGGTTGGCGAGCCCAGCGGCGACATGGGGTGGGGGCGCGACGGCGGCACACGAAGTAGGCGAGGGAGACCCAGCGGCGTGACGAAGACCATGCGCGGACGGAGGCGACCCGCGCCGAAGGCGGCGCTGTGGTGGCCTCGGATGTCGATGCGCGGGGGACGGCGAAGGTAGCTGCAGGGCGCGAGTCGGTGCAGCGGCGGGACGCCACCAGCGACGTACGCGCCTCAGAAGGCGCGTCGTTGTCTAGCAGCGTGGACCAAAGCGGCGCTGCGACCCGAAGGGGCGACGCAGCGTTAACCCGATGCTCGAACGGTGGTAGGCGCGTGCTCGGGGACGTGCTTGGCGTTGACGTGCGCGGGGTTGGTTGATCAGACCGACGGCGACACGATATGCGCCATGGCGTGGACGACGCGCAGATCGGAGTCGATGGCGCTGCGTTGTCGATGAAGTTCCGGTCGATGGCGACGAAGACGAACAGGCGATGGAGACCGCGCGAGCAAGAACAGCCTGCTGCGATGCACGTAGGGGCGCCCCGTGTGCGGCGCGTGCGGCTGTGCCGTGCGGTTGATGGCCGGTGCAGGTCGATGTCGTTGTCGGAGTAGAGGCGCAAGAGGACGACGGCGATGGGCGACTCAATCCGATCAATGATCGGTAAACCAAAAAGAAAACGCCGGTCGGCGCAAAAAGAAAACCAATCTACGGATTGGAAAAAAAGACTCGAGGGCAGCGGATCAACGGATCGGCGACGAACCCTCATACGGGTTGCGCGGCCCCGAGTAGATCATGGAGATCGACCTCCCGGGGCGGCGCGCGCGAAGCTTGGGCGGCTAGGTCAAGGAGCGTGCCGCTATGATACCATGTTGAAGGATAGAGAGAGAGAGATATGCGGAATATGATGGATGTTGTATTGCGCCTCATGGGCGAGTATATATAGTGGTACAGCTTGGAGGCTAAGATAGCTCTCCTAGAGATATGGTAGGTAGAGATTACAAATCATATACTACCAAATACACATGTACCAAATATATCTCTAACATTAAAAAAAAGGAGTCAAAGCACAATAGCAACCTCAAACATGATGGCCATTTCATAAGTGGAGTAAGAATATTAATGGCACTTCGTGTGTTTACATAAACATGGTACATCTTAAGGTTGCTGGGTGCGCCATGAACTAGACCGTATTTCACAACTAGTATTGGCTGACAATAATCCCATTTAACTGAGAAAAAATAGAATTTCTCCCTCACAAAAATGGAGATGAGGTTATGAAATCTAAACAAATTCAAGGGTAGAGAGGTCTCACCTCTATATATTAGAGTGTTACACCATGAGTAATATTACTCCCTCCGGTTCTAAATATTTATCGTAGATTCAAAGAATCGAGACACGTTCTAGCCTACGTTTTGCCTAACTCTGATAAATGTTTAGGGCTGTAGGGATTAATATTGTCCATGGGGTAACACGCTAAACTGAAGTGTCACAACTACAGATGCATGGCGGTCATCATTAGGGTATGCTCTACCCACAAAAAGAAAAGCCAACTTTTACAACGATATATCATTTTTTTAGAATGAACTAAAGAAGTAGAGGATACCCTAATAGTGAGCCACTTGCATCTCTAGTTACAACTCAGACGACACACCTTGTATGTGATTGTCATTTCACATTCAAAAAATAGTGTGGGCCAAAAGATTTACACAAGCCTTCATGTTAGTACTGAATTTAGGATTTATCTATCGATCATAATTTGTCAGGTAAAGGATTGAGGCACCAATGCACCATCCACTATTATTTGTCAGCCACAATATGTATGGATTCAGAACAATAAGATGCAAGTTGAACGCATAGATCCGTTGCAGAACGGGAAAAAATCTAAACGCCGGAAGGATCCAGATCCAGCACACCTCCTTCGACCGCCTCCACGCGTAGAATCTACGAGGCCTGCTGGTTGGGAGCCACAAAGAGCGAGCCCCAGCCATAGCTGCAGCATAAACAGACAAGTGCATGATTCTCCCTGGTCAGTGCAAGTTGGATTGAATTCGTCCCTCTCGACGGCTGGACCTAGCTCTCAGCGGATCACACGACACGAACGATGCTATAGGACAAACAAAACAAGAATGCTACACGACACAAAGAACGCTACAAAACAAACGAAAGAATGCTACTGGACAATGCAGTTTCCTTTTTTTGAATTTACTGGACAATTAATGTAGTAGTCGTGATTTTATCTCGCACTGCTTCGAAAATGAACAGATCATCCCACCGACGACAACCTCGCAGCTAATTATCTCACCGCTACAGAAAATGAGGAGTACGTAGAAGATGTAGAAAGAATAAGCCGAGTATAAAATTTCATGTGATACATGATGCAAATTATCAGTAGTTCAGTAACTCCTCTGAATTAAAGCCTGGGAATCAGGCATCCTAGGACTGCCCTCTAATTTGGGTCAGCTATTTTCGATGATGATGCAAGTTGAGTATAAAATATTATGTGATACATGATGCAAATTATCAGTAGTTCAGTAACTGTTCTGAATTAAAGCCTGGGAATCAGGCATCCTAGGACTGCCCTCTAATTGGGGGTCAGCTATTGTCGATGATGATGCACTTTCTTTTGCGGGTGATGAGGATGCACCTGTAGGTAAGATCTTATGACACTAAAAATTGACACGCTATCATTGTCAATCAGGACAATAATACGGTTTTGCCGATCCTCAGTTAACTCATAGAGTGTACATTGGGTCGTGATTCGTGTGTGCTATGAGTTGAAAAATGAGATGCAACTGAAATTATCCAAGCTACATATGAGTTGCAACTAAGAGTTTAGAACTTGCACATATATTGCAACTAAGAAGTACCACAAACCGTTGGATTACTTTGTGATTCGTGCTAGTCATGACTTACAACAAGGACTAGGAAAAATACCCCAAACCGTTGGATTGTTTCACGATTTGTGCTAGTCACAAGTCGTAATCTAGGTTGCAACTAAAATTCAATGTCATCACCTAAAAGAGAATTAAGTAGTGGGACGAGAATTAGTCACTCCCTGTTGTACTTGGACAAGCTAGTGGCAATTTACATATCATCGCACGGATCCAGATCCAGCACACCTTCTGCTTGGATCGCCTCAACGCGTTTTACCACGACCAAGACCAGCTCTATCCACACTGCATTTGCTCAAATCGGTGCAACCGGATGCAGAGACTGAAGCTTAAATTTCCGAGGCCTGCTCCTTCCAGCACAATCACATAGTTCGGTTAGCAGGCACAAAGACAAAGCCCAAGTCATAGCTGCAGCAGAAACAGACAAGTACATGATGCTCCCCGCTCAAGGCAAATTTGACTGAATGCGTCCTCATACCTAGCTAGACAGGCACAAGGACAACCTCTCAGCCAATCACACGACACCAAGAATGCTAAAGGAAAGGAGGATGCAGCCAACATTCTCCACTTGCCCACACCTTAGAGCACACAGTCAAAATGTACAGGCCAATTCATGTGAATTACAACTATGAGGCTAACAACGACATCGCCATCCATGGTAACATAACGAACGAGGTTACAAGGCGCTGCCAGGTCTGTTCATGACAGTTACATGATTATTGCTTAGGAAAATCTCCCAGTCTTCTGTTCCAAGACATGATTCCTTAGACTGACATTAGTAACCGACGTAGACTGCGGCGTTGACAATATAGCAGTCGTCATTTTTATCTCCCATTGCTTCAATGCATGTTCCGCTCGAACAGATCATCCCACCATCAACAACCTCGCAGCTAGTGATCTCGCCGCTACAAACAATGAGAAAAATGGTATAAGATTGGGAGGATAAGATGTTATGTGATACACCAAGATGCAAATTATCAGTAAGTAACTCCACTAAATTAAAGCCTAGGAATAAGACATCCTAGGAGAACCCTCTAACTTCCAGTCAGCTATTATCGGTGATGATGCACTATTTTTTTTATGGGTCATGATGATGCACTTATTGCCAAGATTTGATGAGACAATCTTACAAGCTGTTGGCAATCAGGGTTATAATACCTAGTCATCCACCCCATGTATCTGCACGAGCTAGCAATTTTACATATCACATAACGCTAACCGTTTTACAGAATTTGTTACATGTGAAATATATAGGGATTTGAAATACAGTACAAGAATTTTATCAAAGATGCCCTACTTTGAAACTGACTACCAATAGATGAATTCTTTTCCTTCTGTTTTGGACTAATGAAGTGTATTATCATTTTCAGCTGCTCTACTTACAATTTTCAGAAGCGATGCAATCCAATGACTTCGACCTTGTAAGCCGGTTGAGTGACAGGTGCTGAACTAATGTGCAAGGAACACATGACAATTAATTAATGCAGCAAAATGCTCCATCTACTTCGGCAACTCTTGTGAGGAGGATACCAAATTTGAGGTCAAGAATATTTTACAAGTGACGGTGGAGACTTTTGAAACTAAAGACCTTGGTTTGCGCACTCCGGAGGGCCGTGTGTCAAAAGGGAAGTTAGCTAAGAGGCTGTTGTGATGGGATGATAACCATATGGCCCAGGGAGGAAGAGAGACCATAAAGCAGTGGCACAAGAACTGTGAGCATTTTGTACGGACGAAAATACTACCCATAGGTTGTTAAAAGAGGTTAGAGATGATACGATCCTAACCGGAACTGGAGTTGTTAGATAGATATGCTGACGAGATATAGATGAATAGATAGATATGTATTGTTGAGATTGTAATCTAAACTAACCTGTAAATCCTAGCTCAGTTGAGCCTATATAAATACAGAGCCCCAAGCCGATGTGGATCACACGGCATAATCAATCTCTTTGTTACTTTTATATGGTATCAGAGCCAACACTCCTAATCGTCCATGGCTCCAACCAACTCGCCGTCCGCTCCGATCAACATCGCGGCCACGCTGAGCGCCGCCATCTCCATCAAGCTTGACCAGGAAAATTACCTGCTCTGGAAGGCCCAGGCTCTGCCGGCACTCTACGGCAACGATCTGTTCGGCTTCGTCGACGGTTCAAACGCTGCTCCACCGAAGCGCGTCCCTGCCGCGGTCGGAAGCTCGAGCCAGGTCGACAACCCTGAGTACGCCGCCTGGCGCAAGCAGGACCAGCAGGTCCTTAGCGGCCTGCTCTCCTCCCTCACACCGGCCGTTCTTGGCCACGTTCAGCTCCTGAAGACGTCGGAGCAGGTGTGGGAGGCTCTGGATCGGACGTTTGCGTCCAGGTCCAAGGCGCGGATTGTACAACTCCGAACTGCGCTGGTGAAGCCGAAGAAGAGGGACACATCCATGTCTGCCTACTTCCAGCACACCAAGAAGATCGCCGATACGATGGCAACAATCGGCAATCCCCTCGGCGACGACGAGATCGTCTCGTACATCCTCGCTGGCCTTGGCGAGGACCACGAGAACTTCACCACCTCGATGAGTGTGATCGCTGCCAACGAGGACTTCACCCTGGGAGACCTCTATGGGCATCTCACCGCCTATGAGGCACGGACTGGAGGCCGCGGCTCGGGCAGCCACCACGACGCACCGTTTCAGCACTCCGCCAACAATGCCTCCCGCGGTGGCGGGCGCGGGAACTTCCAGCGTGGCGGACGCGGCCGTGGCGACGGAGGCCGCGGCAATGGCGGAGGCCGCTACGGTGGCTACAATGGCGGCTACAACGGCGGCGGCTACAACGGCGGCGGCTACAACAGTGGCGGTTACAACGGCGGCTACAACGGAGGAGGCCATGGCGGTGGCCGTGGCGATAATTCTGGGCGTGACGCTCAGGGTGGAGGACGTGGACGCGGCGGCAAATCAACTTGCCAAATCTGTGGCGTCTACGGCCATGATGCTCTACGCTGCTACTCACGGTTCAATCACGCAATCCAGCCAGAGAGCTCCACTCGCACTGCCGCCAACTACACCAACGCCAACGACAGTTACACCAGCGATCCCAACTGGTACATGGATTCAGGTGCAACCGACCATATGACGAATGACATCGAGCGCCTCCATGTTCACGAGAACTACAAAGGCAACGAGCAGATCCAGGTGGCCAATGGTACGCACATACCTATCTTGCACATTGGTGAATCTAGCTTATCCGGTTTTTCCCGTCCACTTCGATTATCTAATGTCCTCCATGCTCCTCGCATTAGCAAAAATCTATTATCGACTCATAAACTTGCCAATGATAACCACTGTCTTATTGAACTTCATCCTGAATCTTTCTTTGTTAAGGACCTCACCACGAGGGCAACGCTGCTTCAAGGTAGAGCACAAGATGGCCTGTACCCAGTTCCTCCACTCCATCCTCGCCATTCATCACGACCTCCGCAAGCACACACCATCTCACCGTCCAAGGAACTGTGGCATCGTCGACTCGGACACCCTGCAGAACCTGTCGTCCAGGCCATCCTTCGATCCAATAAATTAGGATTTACACAAAATAATGTAGTGCCGCATGTCTGTGATGCATGCCAGCAAGCTAAGGTTCATCAACTGCCTTATGCAGTTTCTAGTCGTGTTTCCCAAGTTCCTTTAGAACTCGTGCATACGGATGTATGGGGACCAGCAATTAAGTCAGCTGGCGGGTTCAAATATTATGTCAGTTTTCTCGATGATTTTAGTAAATTCACTTGGGTATATTTGCTGAAATACAAGTCTGATGTTGAACGCGTCTTTTATCAATTTCAAAAGCGGGTTGAACTTGCTCTTGGCACTAAAATCCTCTCAGTTCAGTCCGACTGGGGAGGAGAATATCACAAACTCAATTCCTATTTCAGAGATACCGGCATTACACATCGCATTTCCTGCCCACATACCCACCAGCAAAACGGCGCCATCGAGCGCAAGCACAGACACCTAGTCGAAACAGCCCTTGCTCTCCTAGCTCAAGCATCTGCACCTCTCAGGTTTTGGGATGACGCCATTCTTACTGCTTGCTATCTGATTAATCGTATGCCAAGTAGAGTCATCCACAACTCAATTCCTGTCACTAAGTTATTCAAAAGGGGAGTTGACTACGGTTCCCTCCGCGTGTTTGGGTGCGCGTGTTGGCCTAACCTTAGGCCGTATAACAACCACAAACTCAGCTTTCGTTCGCGTCTGTGTGTGTTCCTCGGGTATAGTCCTGACCATCGAGGTTTTCGTTGTCTCGATCGATCCACAGGGCGGATCTATGTGTCGCGCGATGTCGTATTCGATGAAAATTTCTACCCCTTTTGTGGTGATAAATCTACCCCCCACCCCCCTCACACCGAAGATGCCCTCCTCCTTTCCGAACCGGATACGGATGACCCTTTGTGCACTGATATGGCAGGTGCTACTGATACTTTGATCTCTCGGACTGTTTCAGGTTCTGACGACCAGCAGCAGCACGTTGATCGGCAGCTACATGTGGTGCACGCACCCATCCACGACGATCTCCCACCCGCGGCGGGGCCTGGTGGTGCAGCCCCGGACGACGCCGACCGAGCCGGCAGTGATTCCCCGCCACGCACGCCATCTGCGACGGTCCATGAACCGGCCCATGACGGCAACGGGCCGGCATCCTCGCCCTCCTCTGCTCAAACGGAGGATTCTCCCGCCACCTCCACGGCCGCTGGTGCTCCTTCACCTGTTCTACCTACACGTCGCCCGGTGAAACCTGTTCGTCTGTTTGATGGCATTG
Organism: Lolium multiflorum; assembly: GCA_030979885.1. Lineage (NCBI taxonomy): Eukaryota > Viridiplantae > Streptophyta > Magnoliopsida > Poales > Poaceae > Lolium > Lolium multiflorum. Next base: position 55,334 of record JAUUTY010000407.1, read on the forward strand.
TCCGCTATGACCCGAAGAAGCGTGCCTTTGCTGCTGAGCCTACATCCCATGTTGATGCTCTGCATGTGCCTGCCTGGAAAGCTGCTATGGATGTTGAGTTTGCTGCCCTTCAGGTCAATCATACTTGGCGCCTGGTTGCTCCTCCACCTGGTCGCCATATCGTTGGCTGCAAGTGGGTTTTTAAGTTGAAGCAAAAACCAGATGGCTCTGTGGATCGTTATAAAGCCAGGCTGGTTGCAAAAGGCTTTACTCAGCGACAAGGAATTGACTACACTGATACGTTCTCTCCCGTGGTCAAGCCCACCACGGTTCGGCTGATTTTGTCTATCGCCGTGTCCAGGGGATGGCAGCTCCGTCAAGTTGATGTGCAAAATGCGTTTCTCCACGGCGATATTCAGGAGGAGGTATACATGTATCAGCCGCCAGGATACGTTGACAAAGATTTTCCACACCATGTGTGTCGTCTTCAGAAATCCCTCTATGGGCTCAAGCAGTCACCAAGGGCCTGGTATTCCAAACTTAGCTCCAAGCTTCAGTCTTTGGGGTTTGTTCCATCGAAGGCAGACACCTCCTTATTCGTGTTTGTTCACAGGCAAGTGATCATCTATATGCTTATCTATGTCGACGATATCATCATTACTGGGTCATGCAAGCAGGCAGTGAACAGATTGATGAAACAACTAAGTGACTCGTTTGCAGTAAAGGACTTGGGTAAGCTGTCATTCTTTCTTGGTGTTGAAGTGACTGATACAGATAATGGTGTGGCACTGACTCAAGCCAAGTATGCAGCTGATCTACTTCAGAAAGTAAACATGATCAACTGCAAGGATATCTCAACACCAATGTCATCTTCAGAGAAGATCAGCAGAAATTCTGGAACTTTGCTGACTGATGATTCAGCGTTTATGTATAGGAGTACAGTGGGTGCATTGCAGTACCTTTGCTTAACTCGGCCAGATATTTCATTTGCGGTAAATCGAGTGTGCCAGTTTCTAGCTGCTCCTACTGATGTACATTGGTCAGCAGTCAAAAGAATTTTGCGATATGTAAAAGGGACAGTAAATATGGGCTTACAGATTCAGAGGTCATTGTCAACAGAGTTGAGCGTGTATACAGACGCGGACTGGGCTGGATGCCCAGATGATCGTAGATCGACTGGTGGCTATGCCGTTTTCTATGGACCCAATCTAGTGTCATGGAGTTCACGGAAGCAGCCAACTGTTAGTCGTTCAAGCACAGAGGCGGAGTATAAAGCGATTGCAAATGGAACGGCTGAAGTCATTTGGTTGCAGTCAGTTCTCAGGGAACTAGGAGTGTTTCAGCCTCAGCCACCGACTTTGTGGTGTGATAATCTTGGGGCTACGTTCCTCACCGCTAATCCAATGTTTCACGCTCGAATGAAGCACATAGAAATCGACTTTCACTTTGTACGTGAGAAGGTCGCTGCAGGGGCTCTGAAGGTGCAGTTTATTTCATCTCAAGATCAGTTAGCAGATATCTTTACCAAGGCTCTCTCGCGGGACGTCTTCGATCGACTGAAGTTTGATCTATGTCTAGCCAGTACACGTTTGGATCGAGAGGGGCTGTTAAAAGAGGTTAGAGATGATACGATCCTAACCGGAACTGGAGTTGTTAGATAGATATGCTGACGAGATATAGATGAATAGATAGATATGTATTGTTGAGATTGTAATCTAAACTAACCTGTAAATCCTAGCTCAGTTGAGCCTATATAAATACAGAGCCCCAAGCCGATGTGGATCACACGGCATAATCAATCTCTTTGTTACTTTTATATAGGTAACCTTATCGATGCAGTTTTTACAGAAAATCCGTCATCGACTTGGCATGCGATGGAATATGGGCTAAGACTTCTAAAGACAGGAGTGTTATGGTGAATAAGTAAATGGTGTGAATGTGCAGATATTGTGTGATCCATGGATACCTCAGGATCGACTAATGAAGCATATGTATCACCGGAGCGATGCTGCCATATACGGTGGGCATCAGAGCTGCTAAATTCAGATGGGTCATGAAACAAATAGCTTCTGCACCAGCACTTTCTGCTGATGGATATAGAGGCCAATATTGGAAACCCAAACTTTTCAGAAGAAACAACCCAGATTTCCATCGCATGGCATCATGGGGACGAATGTACATGATCATGGCTATGAATTATACTCCAGCCAGCAGTCCAAGCTGCATGTACAAGTACCATGGGACCCTGTTGATATCAACCTTGGCACCTTGCATTCAAGATCCGTTCAGTCCATCAGAGAGAATCTGGGGAGGCCATGGGATCCGGGTATTGTCACAGTCGGACATCCATGAGTGGTCTGTGTTGGACGATCTCAGTGTCGAAGTTGGAGCTACCATGTGTGACTTGACCAAGCCATTGCTTGGGGGCAAGCAATTTTTTTGGGGGCGGCAATGTCATGACCCTACTGGGAACGTACCATGACCAGATTGGAGAATTGGCTGTTGGTGGACTTGGGCCATGGGCCAGCAAGAGTGGACCTTAGATTTGGCTTGGTCGCTATAAGGGAGCAGCAGCAACTACGAAGGATCATCAAACAGAAACAAACTGAACCTGTCTTGGCTTCTTCCTCTGCACTTCTGCTGCTCTCCTCTGAATCTCCTTCTTCCTCAAGGTGTTGTTGCTCTCCACAAGCAGCTTGTATCGACCTCACGTCCCGGCAATCACCAGCGGCAACGGGGATCATTGCAAACTGAATGTGGATGGAAGCTACTTTCAAGAACGGGAGGAGCGGGTGCGAGCATGGTCCTGCGTGACCATAACGATGATGTTACTGTTTAATTGCACCTCAGCCCTGGTGGCGGAGCTGGCAGCGTGTGATGGAGGAATAAAGCTCGGACTGAACTGGTCATCCGAGCCTATTGACCTGGAAAACAGACTGCTCTGAGACGGCACAAATGATTGAGACGAGCGAAGCGCACAGGTTAGCTCTAGTGTACAAAGTACTCGTACGAAGTATCAGAGAGAATCTTGGAGAAAAAGATATCAGAGTAAGTAGGATTGATCGATCTCAGAACAAAGTTAACCATGCTTTGGCGAACCTGGACGTTCTGCAAAAAGAACTCAGTTCTGGATCAGGAGCTGTCAGAAGGAGGTGCTCCAATTTGTTAAAAAAACGAATGTAATCCTGTTATCTCTTGTTTCCCCACCCAAAAAAAAGATTGCTTTGTCAGCTTTGTATCTAGCATTGGTAGACTTAACTGTAGTCTAATGGATAATTTGACACATGGTGTTACATTCAATGATAGATTTCAGGGGCCAACTAAAATAAATCATTGCACACATTTTATGTCCGAATAGATGTGGAAACCAATAAATTTAAATGGAATGCTCACCCACTGATTACTTAATTGGAGAGCATTGCCAACTGTTTACTTTATCTGAGAGTATATGTTTATAATACCTAAGGCATGCATAATCTTGATACAAGACATATACCGCTTTCTACATATGCAATTGATATTGGACTTCTCTACTTTTCAATTGATTGGGAACTTGTATGAATTCTCTTCTATATGTGGAATGGCTACGCTACAGACAACTTTTATTTTCGAGATTGTTTTAATCATTTTTCCCTTTAGCATTTTTCCAATATATATTACAATCAGTGGGTGATGAGAATAGTATACATAGCACCTACCATGGTCATTATTTTTTTATAATTCTCTTACTAACAAAGGAATTTTGTTCATCCTGTCAGAATTAATATACATGCATACTATTTCTTAGCTGTCTCCCGGTACGCCAACACATCATTATCTATCCTATTAGGCAACATGGCCAACAGTATCTTTCTATTCAGTTTCATTTTTCTTTTTGACAGATGGTTCAACTTAAACTAGCATACAAAATGTATCATGGAGTCTATGAAATAATAAATGTGTCAATAAAAAAAATATCGCCTCGGATTAACTATGAGCTGATCTCTTTTGTCAAGGGATATTCAGCTTCACGTGCACCATGTGTCATGTGCAAGGAATCCTTTGCTACTGTGTACACCAAAATTTATTACAAAGATCTAGGGTTCTTGTTCATTGTATTATAAAACCAACTGTCAGATGATCTCCTTTTGGGAACTTCTAACTATTTTCTCTAAAGTTATTGTCGAGCCTCAAATTAGTAAATATAAAATATTTTCAAGTGACTGCTAGATAATTAGTCCATGCAATGGGCTATAGCCTTATAGGAAGTGTGAGTACTATGTAATCTCCAAGATTCCACTCTTCTAAGTTCATCTCCCCAACAAGACATGCAAGTCATATGATTGCTCTCCAGGATACATACCCACATAAGCTGCTTTCGTGTTGTTGACTGTTATCTTAGCTGACATTGCATAATGAAACTACTCAACATTCTCTCGCCCAGCGTTATCATAATGCTGAACAACTAATTAATGAGTCACTAGTCTCGTTTCATTCCAATGGCAGGTTCTGTTTGCTGGCCTCAACAAAAAGATTCACATCTGAAATGCATTGTTGTGTTGAGCATTCCAAATCCTCCCTCCTGGTGCAATACTGACTACATAAGTACACATACTTCTGTCGTGCTGTGCTGCTTGATAAACATTTGGCAGCTTTGCCATAGGCAGTGTGATAGCACTTTTGAATTACTACCTTCACCAGAATTTAGATACACATGCTCTGCAGTAGGGAATATATATAGCTTATTCTGATGATTGAGTCAGTAACCTACGCACCGTTGAAATTTTTTCTTGTGATAAAATAAGAATCCATCACAGTGTATCATTGCACTTTACTCTCATCCATCCCATGGACGATTAAGTTTGAAGATTTAATAGGACCAAAGATAAGGCAGAGAGAATGCTCACTAGGGGAAGACGGCCTTAATTCTCTGGAAGTCCAACAGATGCTGCACGGGCCTTGGCACGCCGAGCTTGATCTGCAGCTTCATCTGCTCGCTGTTCACCCCTGGTATCGACCCTGCAGTCGGAACAGGCTCAGTTGGGGATCAGCTCATGACCCAAATGAAGTAAGCTCCCTGCGTGCCCGCAAGATGCTCGGCGAAATGGCAGCAAGAATCAGGTAAGCGATTGGGCTACCTCGGCGGAAGGCGGGGATGGAGTTGGAGGAGATGGCGTCCTTGCAGGCGCGCACGGCGGCGGCGGTGATGTCCTGGCCGTGCTGGTCGTACCCGACGCCCATCTCGACGAACAGCAGCTTCATTGCCTCCTCCGCCCCTTCTTGTGGGACATCGTGCGTCTGGGGCTGGGCTGCGGCCATGGAGGAGGAGGGGAGGGCTCCTGCTGCGCCGACGATTGGTCTCCTTGTCTTGGTGGATCGGGTCCGAAGGTGGAGGCCGGAGCGAGACGGCGGAGGGGAGATGAATCCCGGCGGTGGTGGTCGTGGTTTTGTCAGGCAAGGTAGGCTGCTGGCGTATGGCGATGCCGATGCCATCGCCTGCTGTCTGATTTGGATTTGGTGGGTGATCATCGCAAAGCTGTGCGCTGAACACTGAATGCACCATCGTGTTTTTTTTATAAAATACCACCTCCGTTAGGCAACCTCTTCCTCGGGAAATAGGTATTCGTCCCGCTTTATAAATAAAGCCGCAACGGCCAAACCGATGTAAGGTGGAGAAGAGACCTCTTACAAAGCAGATCAAAGGATAAACAAAAAAGAACATGGAAAACCAAAACTAGCGACGATATTGGAACAGACCGAGTCGAGTCGGGGCTCCACAACGACGCCGCCAAGAGAGTAATGACGCATTACGCCGCCGTCGTCGAGACCGCGAGGTCTAGGGTTTTCACCCGGAGCCGTACCGCGGGAAGGGTACCCACAACGACGCCCCCAAGAGGGTTACGACACCCGCGGGCATCGCCGTCGTTGGCGCCTCGGCGCTGAGCTTTCGCCCGGAAGTAGCCTCACACCACGCCCGAGAACTCAGCCGCCCGCTGCCCCCTAGGAAGGTTCCCAAACCACGATCTGGGAGCTGCCACAGCCGAAGTGCCGCCAACACCAGGATCTCCCGCCGTCCGCTCCACGCCATCCTCATGGCCAAAGAGTGAGACCACCACCGCAACGTTGCCTGCCGTAGAGCCAACCGCGCAGTCCACCTTCCAGGGCCGCCGCCCCGGCATCCGACGAACTTGAGCCCATGGCCTAGCCACAACACCGCAAGGCCGGCGGATTGGACAGGGCAGGCCGACACATAGCCAGCAGCCATCAGGCCAACGACAGCCAGGAGAGGGGATCCGCCCTCCGCCACGCGAGGTGACCGTCCGGACGCAGTAGCACTACCAATTAGGCCAAGATCATGCCCAGCCGCCTGCTAGGTCCCGATCAAGTCCCATTAGTTGTGCCACCGCGCTGCTACACCCATGCCGCCTAAGCCATCTATCTGCAGCTCCGTGCCAAGCCTAGCCAAGTCGCCCCCAACCGAACCGCAATGTGTTAGCTAGGTACCGCCCACGTCCCGCGACAACCCTCGCAAGACAGCCCTGGCCAAGGCCGCACACCGCCGTAAAGAAGCACCCTCGCCGCAACGTGATACGTCTCCAACGTATCTATAATTTCTTATGTTCCATGCTAGTTTTATGACAATACCTACATGTTTTGTTCACACTTTATGATGTTTTGATGGATTTTCCGCACTAACCTATTAACAAGATGCCGAAGCGCCGTTGTTGTTTTCTGCTGTTTTTGGTTTCGAAATCCTACAAAAAATATTCTCGGAATGGACGAAATCAACGCCCGGGGTCTTATTTTTCCACGGAGCTTCCGAAGCCGAAGAGCATACGAGGTGGGCGACGAGGCGCCCACACCACAGGCGCGCGGTCGGGTGGGGCCCGCGCCACCCTATGGTGTGGGGCCCTCGTGCCTCCACCGACCCTGCCCTTCGCCTACTTAAACTCTCCGTCGAAAACCCTGTGCAGAGCCACGATACGGAAAAGTTCCAGAGACGTCGCCGCCGCCAATCCCATCTCGGGATTCGGAGATCGCCTCCGGCACCCTAGGAGGGGAATCATCACCGGGCTCTACATCACCATGCCCGCCTCCGGATTGATGCGTGAGTAGTTCATCCTTGGACTATGGGTGGGTCCATAGCAGTAGCTAGATGGTTGTCTTCTCCTCTTGTGATATCATGTTTAGATCTTGTGAGCTGCCTAACATGATCAAGATCATCTATTTGTAATGCTACATGTTGTGTTTGGTGGGATCCGATGAATATAGAATACTATGTCAAGTTGATTATTGATCTATCATCTATGTGTTGTTTATGTTCTTGCATGCTCTCCGTTGCTAGTAGAGGCTCGCCCAAGTTGATACTTGTAACTCCAAGAGGGGTATTTATGCTCGATAGTGGGTTCATGCCTCCATTGAATCTAGGACAGTGACAGAAAGTTCTAAGGTTGTGGATGTCTTGTTGCCACTAGGATAAAACATCAATGCTTTGTCTAAGGATATTTGTGTTGATTACATTACGTACCATACTTAATGCAATTGTCTGTTGTTTGCAACTTAATACTGGAAGGGGTGCGGATGCTAACCCGAAGGTGGACTTTTTAGGCATAGATGCATGTTGGATGGCGGTCTATGTTCTTTGTCGTAATGCCCTGATTAAATCTCATAGTGATCATCATGATATGTATATGAATATTTATTTGTCAATTGCACACCTGTAATTTGTTCACCCAGCATGCTATTTATCTTATTGGAGAGACACACTAGTGAACTATGGACCCCGGTCCATTCTTTTACTGAAATACAATCTACCGCAATCTCTGTTCTCTGTTGTTCTTCGCAAACAAACATCATTTTCCAAACCATACGTTTAATCCTTTGTTTCAAAGCAAGCCGGTGAGATTGACAACCTCACGTTAAGTTGGGGCGCAAAATCTTGTGATTGTGTTGTGCAGGTTCCACGTTGGCGCTGGAATCACTGGTGTTGCGCCGCACTACACTCCTCCATCAACAACCTTCACGTGGCCTGTTGTGGGTATACTTTATGGGTATATCAACGACATGGCCTGGATCCGGCAAGCCCGGGTGGCCCACAGATGGTGATGGTGGCATGTGGCCCATCGGGCGGCCCAGTTGTTGTTGATCATGAAGGATGAAGTCGGCCTGGGAACGAGGCGGATCTCAACCGACCTACGAAGGAGGCCGGATCCGTGGAGGCCCATAAAGTATCCGGATCCAGCACGACCAAGAGGAAGGCGGATCCTTGACGTACACGACAAGATATTGTACCGTAGTTAGGCAACTTGTATTCCGGCTAGGACTCTCCATGTAAACCCTAGATCCGTGCGTCTATATAAGCCGGATCCCGGGAGCCCTAGAGGCACAACCACAACCATTGTAACAACGTGCAAGCGCCCAGATAATTCTAGACAAGCCTAGGCCTGTCATCGTGCGAGGTGTTCCGAAGCGGGTAACTCGCGTACTACCGTCCCGAGGACACTCGCCCTATGGCCCCTACTTCTTCCCCCCTCGTGAGGATCCCTCCGAGGTACCGTCTACTAAGCAACGAAAGTTGGCGCCCACCGTGGGGCTGGGCGTGGAGGCGGAACCGGGAGGGCTCCGCCATGGGAAGCTACGACGATACGATCGCGGTGGGCGTGTACTTTATGCCGGGAATTTTCAGATCGTCCTCCTGGACGAGTTCGGATTCCGGCTGGGTCCAACCCTGTCAAGCTCTCCATCGTCCCAATCGGCGGCATCCACATCTTCATCGGCGAAACCGTCGATTCCGACGGAAATGCTCTGCAAGTAACGGCCGATGTGACCGCCACTTTGAGCTGGACGTCGTCGCGAAGATCCGATCTGAGTCGCGGGAACTTCCCTAAGGAAGATTCCGCCTTAGATCTGAAAAATCAAAGCCCACCCAATCCGCCCCCGAGCAGGAGAAAACGGTGGAGGACCAATGCAGATCCGCCGGGTCTCCCAGGTGTTAGAGAAGCAAAGATGTCACTTCGTGCACTTCTTGGCCCATACCGCGAGGCCTTAAAGGACGGGCCGACCCTTTGCAGGCTGAGGCACCCGGAAACGGCGGCGCTCCGGATCAGCAGAGGCTGTCGGAGACGACGCGTTCCAGACAAGAGGGTGCCGGAAACCCCGAGGAATCAATCCTCGGCAACTTAAGCCCAATCCGACGATGCCTCCTCAATAGGCACGGAAGAATACAACCGCTTGACGAAGGAGCTCGAGATCGGGGAAAACGCTGACGGTGCCTCATCCATGGATACGGAAGAGTTTAACCGCAAGCTAGAAGAACTCGGAGGCGGTGAGCAAGCTGACGCAGAATCCGCCCAGCCCATGCAGGTTCTTGCAACCGTGGCACCGCTGGATCACGGAAGATGAAGACTCCACCTCCGACCCAGGACCATCCAACGCAGGATCTCCGTTATCACGGGAACGACCGCGCAAGGAAGTCTTATCCCCAGAAGAGATGGTCGAGCAAGCACGCATGGATTTAGTCGCACAGTCTGATGTCCTCAACAAGCCGATAACCCCTGACAACGCCGCAGACCTGGAGGCTTTAGAAGCCACAAGGAAGGAGATGCTGGCTACGGCCAAGAAGTTTGGCAACACCGCAGCTGCAATGTTGGAAGAAAGGACAGAAGTTGCGAACTTTGTGGTCCACTTTCAGAAGAAGGATCGCGAAGTCGATGAATCTCTTGCAAAGGTCAGGCAACTCGAGAAGCACTGGGAGGCCAAGGTGAAATTTGTTCAGGAGGAGGAAGATAGAATCAGGCGAGAAGCCATCCCTCCCCGCAGGATTACCTTTGCAACCCCACAGAGCAGCAGCCGCTCGCAACTCCAAAGGATAACATGAAGAAGGTTGTGGAGCTCCTGAAAAGAAGGACGAAGAGATTGACATCAACTACGTCGGAAGCTCGTTGCTTCATCAATGCAGCAACGAGTAAGGCGATACTTCGCGCGAGTTGGAATCCAATCAGGATCACTGCATATCCACCGCGCAGAAGGACGCCCTAGGAAGTCAACATCGTGATGGCGAATCGCGCACCAGATCCACGGAGCGCAGGAGAAAAGTCAGGGAACATCCGAATCCAATCTCGGTGCCCTCGGATTCGACCCCGAAAAATCCGGCAAAGGGAAAGGACCCGATGTATACTGGCAGAGACAAGTATCGTAACCCATCACCACCACCCCGGACTTCGCGTCCTCCGCTGCCCCCTCGTCGTCGCAGTCCTGCCGGAAACACCAGGCCCCATGGGCCAGGTGGAATCAACATCTGCGACAACATGCCACCGCCTAGGAACGGGACGAGGAGCGCACGCCGGGAGCCACGCAGGAGCCGGAACCAAGACCATGAGCACGAGCCTCGTTGGAACCAAGACGCGAGCGAGCCTCGCAGAAGCCAAGCGAGCCGAACCCAGGAGTCGGAACGAAGAGCACGCGCCCAGGCCTCGCGGAGCCGGAACGACGGAGGCGACCACCACCGAGAGAAGGGAGTCGAAGCCGGAGCGGCCGCGGGAAGAGCGGGGAATCGAGGCGGAAGAACATCTTACGGGCCCCCTCGCAGATCTCCTCGCCACTCACCCGGTGGAGGCGGAGGAGGAAGAGCGGAGGCGGAGGCCGGAGATCCCGTTCCCGCTCAAAGACACCTGGCGGCGGTCCCCGCGACGCTCGGGAACGCCTCAACGAGTATAGATCCGACTACATCGGCCCAAAGTGCTTTGGCCGGATGATCCGAGAGGAACCAAAGCCAAGAAGCTTGAACCTTAAGCTACCCGGAAACCTGAAGCATTATGATGGCAGCGAGAGGCCGGATACCTGGATCGAAGATTACTACAATGCAATAACCTTTGCCGGAGGAACCCCGAATATAGCTTGGCCGCATGCTCCAGTTGTACCTTATTGGTCCAGCTCGTGTTTGGCTCGTGACCTCGAGAAAACACCATCTTTTGCTTGGTTTGACCCGAAGAAGGCTTTCGAGAACCACGGGGCACCTACAAGAGACCGGCCACCACCAGCGACCTTCAAGCTGCATCCGGAAGAAGGGTGAAACATCCATAAGTTTCCTCACCCGATGGTTGGCGACCGGAAACGAGTGCGAGAACGTTGATAACCGCACAGAATGCACGCCTTCATTGGTGGCTGCAGCGTGGAGGGGCTGTGCGGCTCTTCTGCACGTGAATGCGAACAAGCTCACGCTTGATGAGATGATAAACATCGCCGGCGATCCACTGCCGCCGATGACGACGCAGGCGGAGATCTCGCAGCTACACCATACCCCTGCACGCAACAAAAGAAAAACCGTGACAATGGCGTCAGCAACAAGCAACAAGCGGAAGAACCCCTCTGAAGACCAGAAAGGCGGAGGATCCGACATGGTCGCCATGACGTTCCAACGCGGAGGTCCAGGAGGCGGAAGAGGTCGTGGACGTGGAGGCGGAGCAGCAGGGGCCAGCAGCGCGCGACGAGGTCACCGCAGCCGGATCCCGCGCCCCCAAACGTACGAAGAATACATGGATATGCCGTGCTTGGCTCATCTAGATTCGGCTACGGGCAAATCCACTCACACCAATCGCAACTGCAAGTGGGTCAATGATTTGAAGAACGACCCGGAGGCAGGATACAAGCGAGCCCGGAAGCACCGCCCACACGGCAAAGGAGGCAAGGGCAAGAACAAGGACAAAGAAGAGGACAGTTCAGAGGCAATGGACGAAGATGACGCTTCGCCGGATCCCAAAGAGGGTACCGCAGCTAACAAGTCCAACCCTTTTGGAAAAAAGAGTGTCGGAGCCTTCCACACCTTCCTCGGAACCCCAACAGTTCGTGCCAAGAAATCGACGCTCCGGCTCTTGAACGCCACAGTTCCGGCTGTGCCGCAGTATGTCAAATGGTCGGAGAAAGCCTTACTTTTGACAGGTCGGATCACCCGGCCGTCATTCCCAAAGAGTGCTACGCTCTGGTTGTAAGTCCCCGCATAGACGGGTTTGACTTCTCCAAGTGCCTTATGGATGGCGGAGCTAGCCTGAACATCATGTACCTGGAGACTCTGGAGAGGATGAACCTCACCAAGGAACAACTCAAGCACAGCACCACTGAATTCCATGGTGTGGTTCCGGGTAAGAAGGCAAACTCTCTGGGCAGCATCAAACTTCCTGTGGCCTTCGGCGATGTTAACAATTACCGCGAAGAGATGATCACGTTTGAAGTAGTGCCCTTCAAGAGCTCCTACCATGTGATCTTCGGCAGGCCCACCTACCACAAGTTCCACGCCAGGGCATGCTACATCTACAACAAGCTCAAGATTGGGTCCTAACGGCATGATCACCGTGTCCGGAGACTACAAGAAAGCTAGGAACTGCGAGGAGGGCGAGGCCGCCTTTGCGAGAATCCGTCATATCCGGAGAGGAGCGCAAGGTTACGAGCCGCGGTGGATCCGACTGAGATGCAGACCACCAAGAAGCAGATCTCTGAACAGAAGACCTCGTTCAAGGCCACGATAGAAACCAAGAAGCATGACCTCATTGAAGGCGATGACTCCAAGCAGGTTTCAGTCGGAGCCAACATGGACCCCAAATAGGAAAGCGCGCTCGTCGAGTTCCTCCGAGCTAACATGGATATCTTCGCATGGCAACCTTCTGACATGTCCGGAGTACCAAGGGAACTCGCCGAGCACTACCTCAACATAAATCCGGGTGCAAAACCGGTGAAGCAAGCTATGCGACGCTTTGGAGATAAGAAGCGCCACGCCATAGGAATGGAATTAGCAAAGTTACTAGAGGCAGGTTTTGTAGTAGAAGTTATCCATACTGAGTGGGTCACAAACCCCGTCCTTGTACCCAAAAAGAATTCTGAAATACTAAGAATGTGCATCGATTACTCCGGCTTGAATAAGCATTGTCCGAAGGATCCGTTCCCCTTGCCGTGCATTGACCAAGTCATTGATTCGACGGCAGGGGCGGAACTTCTGTGTTTTCTTGACGCATATTCCGGGTATCATCAGATCCGGATAAAGAAGTCCGACCAAAAGGCGACCTCGTTCATCACACCTTTTGGCACATACTGCTATGTTACTATGCCCTTTGGCTTGAAAAACGCAGGTGCCACATACCAACGTACGATGATGCGGTGCTTGAAGGACCAAATTGGCCGGAACATGCACGCCTACATCGACATCGCGGTCATGACCCGAAAGGGATCCGACTTGATCAGCGACCTTAAGAAACCTTTGAAAATCTCCGACGGTACAAGATGATGTTAAATCCGCTGAAGTGCATCTTTGGCGTGCCAGCTGGAAAACTCCTTGGCTTCATTGTTTCCCACAGGGGAATCGAAGTTAACCCGGAAAAAATCAAGGCTATCCTGAACATCAAAAGGCCAACTTGTCTCAAAGATGTGCAACGATTAACTGGTTGTGTACGCAGCAATCGATTTGTTAGCCGTCTTGGCGAGAAGGCCCTACCTCTATACAAGCTGCTGAAGAAAACAGACAAATTCGTCTGGGACGAGGCAGCAGACGAAGCACTTCAGGGACTGAAGAACATACTCATCTCCCCACCCATCTTAGCAGCTCCAGTAGAGTCAGAGCCCATGCTCCTTTACCTGGTAGCTACCAACAAAGTCATCAGTCTCGTCATCGTGGTGGAACGAAAGGAAGAAGGTCACGAGTATGGTGTCCAAAGACCAGTCTATTACATTAGCGAGGTACTGACGGACTCCAAGCAAAGATATCCCCACTTTCAGAAGCTAGCCTATGGAGTGTTCGTAGGCAGCGGGAAGCGAGACATTACTTCCAGAGCACCCGGTAACAGTCGTGAGCAAGGCTCCGTTGTCGAAGATTCTCAACAACTGACGCGACAGGTCGCACAGCAAAATGGGGCATTGAATTATCCGCCTTCGACATCAATTACAAAGCCAGGACTGCGGTCAAATCCCAGGTCTTGGCAGATTTCGTTGCAGATTGGACAGAGGCCCCGGATGCAAATCTGGAGCCGGAACCAGAAACATGGGTCATGCACTTCGACGGATCCAAGCAGCATCAAGGCTCAGGAGCCGGAGTCACCCTGAAGTCCCCCGAAGAACTGCAGTACGTTCTACAGATTCACTTCGAAGCTACCAACAATATGGCGGAATACGAGGCTCTACTAGACGGTCTGCGCATCGCTAAGGAAATTGGGATCAAGCACATCATATGCTGCAGAGATTCCGACCTGGTGGCACAACAAGTAGCCGGAACCTGGAACGCCAGAAACTCCGTCATGGCGGCTTACAGAGATGAAGTTGACGAGATCGCCAAGTGCTTCCTCGGATACGAAGTCAAGTACGTCAGGAGAGACGATAACACAGCGGCAGATATGCTATCCAAGCTCGGATCCGGCAGGAAGCCAATTCCGCCTAGCATTTTCCTTGAGCACCTACGGATACCTTCAGTGAAGGGCGCAAACCCGGAAAATCCTGATTTGGCAGTTTCTCCGGCTAAGGAAGTGATGGCAATCATTCCGGCCTGGACCCAGCCGTTCTTGGATTACCTCATTGAACGAAAGTTGCCGGAGGACGAGGTCCACGCACGACAGATCATTAGGCGAGCAAGATCCTACACAATTGTTGATGGACAGCTCTACAAACGAAGTGCAAACGGGGTATTTCTCAAATGCGTCTCCAATCAAGATGGCATTGAAATCTCCGAGAGATCCATGCGGGCATCATGCCGCCAGGTCCCTCGTTGCAAAAGCTTTTCGTAGGATTTTACTGGCTAACAGCCAAAGAAGACGTTGAGAAGCTGGTGAAAACTTGCCGAGGTTGTCGTACTACGCTACTCAACCAAACGCTCCGGCCCAAGAGCTGAAGACCATACCTATCACCTAGCCATTCGCGGTCTGGGGGCTCGATATGGTTGGTAAATTAAAGAAATCATCTCCTGGTGGTCATGAATACCTCCTGGTCGCTATTGACAAGTTCAGTAAGTGGATCGAGGCAAAGCCAGTGAGAAAAGTCGACGGTGCTACGGCACTAAAATTTGTATGCAGCCTCCTGACGAGATTCGGCATCCCACACAGCATAATCACAGACAATGGCACAAACTTTGCGCAAGGAGAACTCAAGGATTATTGCAATGAAGTTGGGATCCGGCTTGACCTTGCATCTGTGGCCCATCCACAATCCAATGGTCATGTCAAACGAGCCAATGGTCTTATACTAGCCGGAATCAAACCTCGCCTGAAGAACCGTGCAACGCGCAGCCGGAGCTTGGGCTGATGAACTAGACTCGGTTCTGTGGAGTTTACGAACTACCCCTAACAGGTCAACCGGATTTACTCCGTTCTTCCTGGTATACGGATCCGAAGCTGTGCTCCCCTACGACATCATCCATGATTCACCGCGAGTTTCCGCTGCGATGAAGAAACTGCGACGAGGCTCGACAGCTATCCGTGGACCTGATCGAAGAATCTCGGAATTTAGCTGACCAACGCTCCACCATCTACCAGCAGAAGCTCCGACGCTATCACAACCGTCGAGTTTGGAATCGCTCGTTCATGGTCGGAGACTTAGTCCTCCGCCTTCGCCAGGTGAAAGATCACAAGTTGCAATCTCCATGGGAAGGACCTTTTGTCATCAGCAAAGTGCTACACAACGGATCTTACTATCTTGTTGATTTTCGGGAATTAAAGGATAGACCTGATAACTGGTACCGGAAACGAAAATGAGAGGATCCGGGTGACATATATGATGAAACAGATCGTCCCTGGAATATAGCACAGCTACGTCCTTTCCACACTTAGCGTTTTACACATTACATACCTTGTAATATATATGATACATGATCAATGAAATAAAGCTTTTGGTTCACTCTTAGAGTCTTTTACCTCCTTTATTTTTTCATTTTTGGATCGTGTATGTTTTCCGACTAAAACCGCAGAGCTGGATCTTTCCGCCTATGCGTGTATGAAAGTTGTGATTTTCAAAATCGTCCTTTAGGACGTAAGCTTAAGTTTTCTGGTGGAAAGTTCTCCGTTGCAAACTCATGGATTCCTGGTAGCGACTTCCGGCACCTAGGCTGCGGGGCTTGTTTCTCGGTTATGGACGGACGCCATTGCTTCGTCGCCGCTGGCGAGCATTTCCGGCCAAAGGTCTCCTGCTCGTGGAAGGTCAAATGAGCAAGCCGGAAAATTAATAAGCCAGCACTTGCTTTCAACAAACGAAACATGCAAATAATATAATGGATAGCAGGATAAGTTTTCTCCGCCCATGCATACGTGTTTCGTCCCTAGCTACTTAAGAATTTAAGTTATATTACAAACCCTCGTTGGGGCCAAAATGATGCATTGTCTTTTCCCGCAGGAATAAAGTTTTCAATCCTCCTTAGCCGGAGAGGTTTCGCCCTTTGGATCCCCTTCCTCAGCGTCCTCGGCCGGAGACGATACATCTTCATCGCTTTCTTCCTCCTCCTCCGAGGTTGCAGCGCTGTCCTTGGGTTGATCTTGGGTAGCATCCTTGGAGCTGGTCCAGGTGAACTGGGTTCCGGATTCCGCAGGCCGGGCTTCCGCGTCGAGCTCCTTTTGAAGCTCAGCTTCAAGTGGCTCATCAGCAGGAAGAACGACTTTGTCGTAGAATTCTTCATGACGGATCCTACGCGCAATGCGGGTATCATAACCACTCACTGCATCCAGGAGCGCACCAACGTCTGCCTCGGAGGAACGCCTGTGGTTACCCGGTCAAGATCAAGTTCTGAGTTATGCGCCAAGCACATAGTTAAGGTCATCGCAATTGCGCCTCGAGCTGATGATGCTTGTAAATTCGTCACTAGTTCCGGAAGAACGTCCATCTTTTTAACAAGTTTGCGCACTCCGTGCGGCTCTTCTTGATGGATAAGTTGTGGCATATCTTCCGGGAGGCGGAGATGAGGTCTTTGCAATCATCACCTGCAAGTTGAAGGAGATCGTCCCGGGGGAACAGATTCCGACGCTTCTCCGGGTATCCAAGCGGCTCTGCACGAGATAATCAGATATAAGCATGCAAACTGAGCACAAAAAATCAGACATCTAGATAAAATTCCGGTTTCGTACCCAGGATGTTTTCGTTGAGCAAGTCCCAATGACGTTCTGCGGTCTCCATATATTTCCAGAGTCCATTGAGCTCTTTCTGCTGCCTCTTGATGGTCTCGCTGTCAGCATTTCTCTTCAACAAAAATTCGCCCTTTTCTTTGATCAGCTCGGAGTTTTTCTCCGCCAGTTGTTTCTCGGCCTGCTCCCTTTTTTGCTCCGCCTCCATCAGTTTCGTCTCCAATTCTTGGTACGAGGAGCGCAGGTTCTCAAGTTCAGAGGAGGTCGTGGCAAGGGAAGAGGATGCGCCTATAATGATATAAGTCAAAAACAAGTTCAAGGTCGGAACATGAATTAATGACAAAAAAGGTGGAAACCAACCTTGGGCGTCTGCCAGTTGTTTTTTCAGTTCTGCATTCTCATTTTTCAGGGTCCGGATATTTTCCGCTTGACCCAGGGTAACGCGGCGCTGAAGGGCAATGTTCTTGTGCAGCTCAAAATGCAGCGCCTGCTGTTCCTGTAAAATCAGAGCAGGAATAAGAATTCCGCCTATTACAGTGGATTCCCTTGAAGCATTCTTGCCGGAACTTTTCCGCCATAACGCTTGGGGGCTACTGAGACAATTTAAAAATCTCTTTCAGAAGTGACCTTTGTCTAAGCATCTACGCGCTAACTAGTCTCTAGTTTCCGCCTACATGCTTGGGGGCTACTTGGGAGTACCTTTTGCTTGCAGATGAGTTTGTCGAAGAACTGGCCGACGTCTTTCTTGAAATCCTGAATCTCCGATGACACGGCATCAGGTTTCCCCCAGGCATTGTTCAGCATGGCGTTGAGCAAGTCTTGTTCAAGCTCCCACTTCTCCGCCTCAGTAAGTTTATTGAAAAACTTAGTCGCGTATGCCTCGGGGGTGGAAGTGAGGTCAGCCGGATCTCCAAAGTTCTTCGGAAATACGATGACATCGCCAGCCCCGGCTTCTGCTTTCTCGGAAGAAGTGACCTCAACTTCTCCTTGGCCTTGTACTTCTGCTTCGTCAAGGGCAGGGCCCTTGGCCTTAGGATCTTCTCCGCCCACTTTTTCGCTGCTAACCGGAATTATCTCCGGTGGAGTGTTCGTGGCAGGTGGGGGAGATTGATCGGCTTGAGGGGGAGATGGCTGAGGAGTAGTGTGGGAGGTGCTTGGCGGAGCTGGTGTAGAGGGACCAACAGCCGGAGACTTTTTCATGTATTTCGTGATGGGCTCTTGGCTGGTGGTCCGGGTGGCGGTGGTACTCGGATTTCTGCAAACAAGTAAAAGGAATCATGTAAGGAACAACTTTATCAAAACGAAGACGCACCATACTCGGAAACTTACGGGGCGCCGGGGATGATGGGGCGCGAGCGTTTGCCTGCTGTTGCAAGCATCTTCAGGCGTTCACGCTCCGCTTTCTTCGAGTTCAGCGGAGGTGGCTTTACGGTCTTGGGCTTCTTGGCGGAGGCCTCGCCGCTGGCTCCGGCTTCAGAGCCGGAAGCTTTGGCGCGGGGACGTTTCGAAGGACGAGGGGCTGCCTTGCGAGGTGCCTGCTCCTCTTCCTCTTCTTCGTCATCCGGAACCTCCTCCGCCGCGTCGCCGCTAACAGGGACACGAAGTATGGTGCGAAAGTTTTCCTCCGCCAAAGTATCGAGCTGGAGGGGATATGAATATAAGTTAAGTCAACATCCAAAAACTTGTGAAGTTTGAAGTAACGAAGGAATCAGAGCTTACCGGAGGACACTGGTCGTTTGTGTGGATATCCTTGATTAATTCCGGGACCGGTTGGCCCCGACCAATCTTCACGAGCGTCTTGATTCTCCTCTTGAGGGAATCAGCCGGAAGGTCGTGGCGGGTAGCTCGGAGCAGGTCGTCCGCCCCGGTATATGCGCAGATTAATCGCGCACTATACCGTAGTGGCTGGATCCGCCGGGTGAACCAGCTTAGAGTAAGTTGAGCTCCGGTTAGCCCGTCGTGGACTAACCAAGAGATTCTCCGCGCCGCCTTCTCCAGAATAGGGGTTTGAGCGAGTGAGGGAACAAAGCTCCAGCTCGCGAGCTCTTCCGGAGGCTCGTTGACGAACTTGGGCAGTCCTTCATGGACGTTCGGAACTGAAGCGTTCTTCTCATAGAACCATCCGACGTTCCAGTACCGGACGGTTTCATGTGAGTCATGCGGTGGATACATGTTGTTGTGGGTATACTTCATGGGTGTACCATCGACAGTGCCTAGATCCGGCAAGCCCGGGTGGCCCACAGATGGTGATGAGGCATGTGGCCCATCGGGTGGCCCAGTTGCTGTTGATCCTGACGGAAGATGTCCGGCCCAGGAGCAGGAAGCCGGATCCGACTTACCTTGAGAGTAACCCGGATCCATGGAGGCCCAGGTAGGAACCCAGATCCGATCACGACATGTAAGGAAGGCGGATCCGTGGCGTCTGCAAGATATTGTACCGTAGTTAGGCTATCTGTAATCCGGCTAGGACTCTCCATGTAAACCCTAGATCCGTGCGCCTTTATAAGCCGGATCCCGGGAGCCCTAGAGGCACGACCACAACTCATTGTAACAACGCGAAAGCGCATAATTCCAGACAAGCAGCGGTAGGCCCGTCATCGTGCGGTGTTCCGAAGCCTGGGTAACTCGCGTACCACCGTCCCGTGTGCACTCCGCCCTATGCCCCTACTTCTTCTCCCCCTCGTGAGGATCCCTCATCCGAGGTACCGTCGATTAGGCAACGACAGTTGGCGCCCACCGTGGGGCCTGAGGCGTCTGGAGGCCGGAACCGGGAGGGCTCCGCCATGGGAAGCTACGACGACTCGATCGCCGTGGGGCGTGTACTCTACGCCAGGAATTTTCCGATCGTCCCTCCGGACGAATTCTGGATTCCGGCTAGGTCAAACCCCGTCAAGCTCTCCATCGTCCCAATCGGCGGCATCCACATCTTCATCGGGGAAACCGTCGATTCCGACGGAAACCCAGCAGTAATGTATTTGTAACGACCGCGCCGAAACAGGACGCGATCGCGAAATTCCGATACGGAGTCGCGAACTCCAAGGAAGATTCCGCCTTAGATCTGAAAAATTAAAACCCACCCAATCCGCCCTGAGCAGGAAATAACGGTGGAAGACCAATGCAGATCCGCCTGGGTCTCCCAGGTGTTAGAGGAGCAAAGGTGTCACTTCGTACACTTCATAGCCCATGCCGGGAGCCGCCCCTCAAGAGGACGGAGCTGGTCCCGTGCGAGTTGAGGCGCTCGAAGCACTCCGGATCAGCGAGGCTGTCGGAGAAAGCGGAGCCCCGGTGGAAAGAGTCGATTACGGGAAACTTAAGCCCAATTTCCGGAGATACCCAATCCATGGACACTGAAGAGTTCGATCGCAGGGTGAAGGAATATGGATACGGTGCCCAGCCTGAAGTTGATTCCGCCCAGCCAAAGCAGGTCCTTGCGACCGTCGCTGCGCTGGGAGAAAACGGATCAGAAGCAGCAGACACCCAATCCGACCCCCAGCCATCTCGTCGGGGATCCCCAATGTCACGGGAGCGGCCCCGCAGGGATTCTTCCTCGGAGGAACTCCTGTCAACTGAAGACATGATCGGACAAGCAGGCATGGATGCGGCTTATCGCTCGAATATTCTTAACAAACCCATCACTCCCGAAGACGTAGAAGCTTTAGAAGCTAAAAGATTGGAGCTGCTGGCCACAGCCAAAAAGTTTAAGGACACTGCAGCCGCCATGCTTGAAGAACGCCAGCACGCCGCAGTTTTTGTGGAAGGCTTCATCCAGCGTGAGCAGGAAGTGGACGAAGGACTGGCAAAGGTCAAGGAACTCCGAAAGCATTGGGAGGACAAAATCGTTGAAGCTCATCACGAGGTCGAAAGGGTCCGGCGTGACTTGGTAACTCCCCGCAGGATCACCTTCGCAACTCCAACGGAGCAGCAACCGCTTGCCACCCCGAAGGACAATATGACGAAGGCTGCAGAGATCTTGAAGAAAAAGAACGAGGAGATCGATATCGACTACGTTCGCAAGCTCGTCGCGTCAGCAGTGGTACAGCAGAGCAAGGCAGACACTTCGCGCAGGTTGGAATCTAACCCGGAGCATTGCGTCTCCACTGCGCAGAAGGACGCCCATGACAATCGCCATCGAGATAACGAATCGCGTACCGGATCTTCGGAGCGCAGAAGGCAAGCCAGAGAACACCCAAATCCGATCCCCGTACCATCAAAAACACCTCCATCGGATCCGAGAAGGGGAAAGGATGCAATGTACTCCGGACGAGACAAGTACCGCCACTCCTCCGCCTAATGGTTACCCGCGTCCCCCTCGCCGCGTAGTCCAGCCGGAAACACCAGGCCCCAAGGGCATGCTGGCATTGTTATCCGCGACAACGTGCTGCCTTCAAGAAACAGAAACAGGGAGCGAACGCCGGAACCTCGCCGGAATCAGAATATTGGTCATGAGCCCGAGCCTAGGAGGAGCCGGAATGAGGAGCGCGACCCGGAACCCCGCCGGAGCCGGAACGACCAGGGCAGCCAGCGCCACGGCGAAGGCAGCCACAGGAGCCGGAGCCAGCACCGGGAAGGCCGGGGAGAATCTGAAGGCGGAAGCAAAAGGTCGGATCGGCCTCCTCGCAGATCTCCCTCGCCACCACCTAGCGGTGGGGGCGGAGGTGGAGGCGGAGGCAGCGGCCGGAGATCTCGCTCTCGCTCAAAATCCCCCCGCCACGGCTCGCGCGACGCACGAGAACGCCTCAACGAATACAGAACCGACTACATCGGACCAAAGTGCTTTGGCAGGATGATTCGAGAGGAACCAAAGCCAAGGAGCTCCCTCAAGCTACCCGGAAACTTGAAGCATTATGATGGCACCGAAAGGCCGGATACCTGGATTGAGGATTACTATAATGCAGTAACCTTTGCCGGAGGGACCCCTAACATCGCCTGCCGCATGCTCCAATTGTACCTTGTAGGCCCAGCCCGGATCTGGCTCAGTGACCTCGAGAAAAACTCCATCTTTTGCTGGTTTGACCTGAAGACCGCTTTCGAGAAACACTTCAGAGGCACCTACAAAAGACCTGCCACGGCAAGCGACCTACAAGCTTGTATCCAAAAGAAAGGAGAATCCTCACGGAACTTCCTCACGCGATGGTTGGCGTGCAGGAACGAGTGCGAAAATGTCGACCACACCACTGCCATGTACGCCTTCATCGGCGGACTGCAAAGAGGAGGACTGCTGAGGCATAAGCTCACTTGTTTAGCTAATGCAAATAAGTTAACTTTGGATGAGATGATCTCCATTGCCAGTGACCACACTGCCGCCGATGACGACGCAGGCGGTGACATCGCAGCTACAGCAATCCCCCTACACCAACAAAAGAAGAACCGTGACAACGGCAATAGCAGCACCCATAAGCGCAAAAACCCTAATGACCAGAAGAGTGGCGGATCCGACTTGGTCGCCATGGCGTTTCAACGCGGAGGTTCAGGAGGCGGAAGAGGACGCGGCCGTGGAAGCGGAGCCGGCAGGGGTCAGCAGCATGGCACTGAGGCCACAGCTGGCGGATCCCGCGCCCCGCAAACCTACGAGGAGTATAGGGACATGCCCTGCCTGGCCCACTTGGATCCGGCTACGGGAAGTCCACTCACACCAACCGCAACTGCAAGTGGGTCAACGACCTAAAGAACGACCCGGAGGCAGGATACAAGCGAGCCCGGAAGCACCGCCCTCGCGGCAAGGGAGGCAAGGGCAAGAACAAAGACAAGGATGAGGACAGCTCCGAGGCAATGGATGAGGATGATAACTCGCCGGATCCCAAGGCAGGGTCCGCAGGTAAATCCAACCCGTTTGAGAAAAAGAGCGTGGGGGCTTACCACACTTTCCTCGGAACCCCAACAGTCCGCGCCACCAAATCAGCTGCCCGGATCCTGAACGCCATAGTTCCGGCTGTGCCGCAGTATGTCAGGTGGTCGGAAGTCCCGTGCACATTTGACAGAGAGGATCATCCTGTCATTGTGCCAAGGAGTGCTACGCCTTGGTTGTAAGTCCCCGCATAGACGGGTATGACTTCTCCAAGTGCCTTATGGATGGTGGAGCCAGCTTGAACATCATGTACCGGAACTCTGGAGCGGATGAACCTCACCAAGGAACAGCTCAAACACAGCACGACTGAGTTTCATGGCGTGGTTCCGGGTAAGAAGGCAAATTCCCTTGGCAGCATCACACTTCCCGTGGCCTTCGGCGATGTTCACAATTTCCGCGAAGAGAGGATCACGTTTGAAGTCGTGCCCTTCAAGAGCTCCTATCACGTCATCTTCGGCAGGCCCACCTAAAGTTCCACGCAAGGGCGTGCTACATCTACAACAAGCTCAAGATTCCGGGTCCTAAAGGTATGATTACCATATCCGGAGACTACAAAAAGGCTCATGAGTGCGAGTTAGGCGAAGCCGCCTTCGCAGAGTCTGTGATATCCGGAGAAGAGCTGAAAGGCTACAGAGCCGCGGTGGATCCGACTGAGATGCAGACCACCAAGAAGCAAATCTCCGATCAGAAAACCTCCTTCAAGGCCGCGATAGAGACCAAAGTCAACTTCAAGGAAGGCGACGATACCAAGCAAGTCTCAATCGGAGCCAACATGGACCCCAAATAGGAAAGCGCGCTGTCAGTTCCTCCGCGCTAACATGGATATCTTCGCATGGCAACCTTTTGACATGTCCGGAGTACCTAGGGAACTCGCCGAGCACTACCTCAACATAAATCCGGGGGCTAAACCGGTGAAGCAAGCTATGCGACGCTTTGGAGATAAGAAGTGCGCGCCATAGGAATGGAACTAGCTAAGTTGCTAGAGGTTTTGTAATAGAAGTTATCCACACTGATTGGGTCGCAAATCCCGTCCTTGTACCCAAAAAGAACACCGTAATACTAAGAATGTGCATCGATTACTCTAGCTTGAACAAACATTGCCCGAAAGATCCTTTTCCCCTGCCGCGCATTGACCAAGTGACATAGGCACCCCAAATGGGCCTGCCATAGATAGTACCCGGGATTTACTGAAGGCCCACTATCCGAAGAATAAGAAGATTCGGGAGCCCAAGATGTATTAAGGAAAGCTAGAGTTGTAGTAGGAAGCATTATTTGTAATCTGGCGGGACGAGTTAGAAACCGTCCCGAACTCTGTAACTTGTACACGAAACCCTCGGCTCCACCTCCTATATAAGGGGGAGTCGAGGGACAAAGAGAGGATCGAATCTACTGTCAACATAACCCTAGTTTTCATAATCGCCGAGTACTTTTCGCCTAAACCTTCGAGATCTACTTGCCCTCTACTTCTAACAAAACCCTAGTCTACAATCTGTAGGCATTGACAAGTTAATCCTTTGTCAATTGGCGCCGTCTGGGGAATTAGAGGCTGCAAGGATCCGATCTCGATGGCACGTTCAAGATCTTCGACTTCATCGACAGCAAGCAACGCGATGGATCGAGGTAACAAGGGAAAACTGATCTATTCAATTTTATTCCTCACCCGCCCTCCCGTATGGATGCATGTGCCTATCTGGAGGAGCCCGTCATGACGTTCGGAGAATTCCAATTTGGCGTCAACAAGGAAGGATCCTACCGTCTCGAAGTTCCGATCTCGTCGGAATTTTCAGCGGTCGACTCCAACTTTCGTCGATCGATGAGGAGTTTCGTCGACATACTTCGACAACACAAGCAAAGCTCGCCAAGATCTTCAGCAACACATCCTTCGAGTCATCTGCGGACTCCTTTATAAGCGCCGACTCCGACGCGTCGATACTTCAACTTCATCGACAAGTCTGTTGCCATCGGAAAGGTCTTCACCACTCTATATGATGGTGTCACCAGTCCCGACAAAAATCAATACACAAAATATCATCGATCTATGTGGTAGAAGGGGCAGGCATCAGGAATAAACATCGAGGCTTTCGACGAATTGGGAAATCCATACGTCGATCCCGCTGATCTCAGACATGGTCTAGGCACCAAATATCCTGGATCCACAACTCGCGCAAGAGTACAAGCTCCCGCAAAGCGCGTGGGATAGGGCCGCGAAAGCCATGGATGGTTCAGAACCTATGACCACCACCGCTACTGCACAAGAACTTCAAGCATATCAATATAGACTTGCTCGAGTAAGCAGAGAGTTGGAAAAACAGACAGCATCCCTGAATAGGAGAAAAGAAGCAGCTTCTGCGTCAAGTAGACGCCGAGCGGATTTAAGTTGACAATCTAGAACTTCGGGAGATAGTCACAGAGAAGCTCGGAGGAGAGCAATGTCTCGGCTGCAAAACATACCCGAAGGAGAGAGGAAACATAATCCAAAATCTCGACATGTCCTTTATGTCGATCGATGAAAGAGGAAATATCATCCCAAAACGCCAGAGGCAGGTTACATGGCAACACAAGCTTATATCTTGGCATCCTGACCACCTGCTGGAGACCCGAGAGAACCATTGTTCAATATGGCGATGGCTGGAGTAGGAGTTATGGGAACAGCGTTTGCAACAACGCCTCCCGAAGAAAATCCAGGCAAAATAGTCCACGACCCGCGCAGCAGTTCAAGACCCACCAAGAGCAAGTGGAGCAAGAGACACAGCAGACAAGTAAGGGTGGACGAGCGCGACAAGAAAGGAGGGACCGTCAGCACTCGCCAGAGCTTGCCGACGAAGATATGTGTGGGCTCCCGTGCTTTACGAGAAGAGTGCGAAAAACTCGAGTCCCAAAGGGTTCAAGTTACCCGAGAATTTCAAGAAGTTCGACGGCCTGCAAGATCCCGAGGATTGGCGTGGATTATCTCGAGATGGGGAAACTGGTAGGAGGAACCAGAGCAACAGCTATGCAAAGTATCCAAGTTCACCGAGTGGTGCCGCAAGATCTTGGATAAAGAAACTCACTCCATCGACAGCTGGGAAAACTTTGAGGACATCTTCGTGAAAACTTCCGATCCACCTGCAAAAAACCCGCGTCGTTGGAAGAATTACGAGCGTGTCGACAAAAACATGCCGAGTCGATGAGAAATATATACAACGGTGGAACATTATCAAGAACTCGCAATATATCCGACTTCGGCAATAGATGCAGGAATCCGACGAGCAGACT
This sequence comes from Lolium multiflorum, assembly GCA_030979885.1. NCBI lineage: Eukaryota > Viridiplantae > Streptophyta > Magnoliopsida > Poales > Poaceae > Lolium > Lolium multiflorum. The sequence goes on from JAUUTY010000407.1 coordinate 81,470, forward strand.
TCGTCGAGGACTTGGGGAGAACTAATCCCAAGACAATCTCAGCATTGATGGAAATCGCTAACAAGTGGGCAGATGGAGAAGACGCAATATACAACAAACGACACAGGTCGCCAGAAGAGGATCGTAGTCGAAACTATCAAAATAGAAGGCGATTTTCTCGCCAGTTCTACAACAACGATGCTCCCGGCCACATATCGGCTGGTTTTCGAGGAAATCCTGGTGGAAATAGTCGAGATGATTATCAAAGGAGCAATGAGCAACAAGGCGACAATAGAGGTGATTTTCGCGGCAACAGACAAAATAGTGGACCAAGGATTCAAAGACCTTACGTGTCTCCCGAGGAGATGATGAACGGTCCATGTCAAATGCACTTTTACCTCGACAACAATGGAAAGAGGCAGTCAGGACATCTACAAAAAGACTGCCGCAATTTTCAAGCAATGCTGCGAGCCGCAGGAATCGCAAACGCTCAAGCAAGTAACAGAAATCCTCGGGAGCCAAGGAGCGAGATTCACCTTCCACCTCCTCCCGCAATAACCGAAGAAAATCGACACCAGCTCAGAATAGCGGCAGCACCACAACCACCCCCATATGTCGATCCCAATTCCAATGGCGCAGTTTTGATGATTCAGAAAGCTAGGCCGTCCAACAGGGCGCAGAAGGTCATATCTCGACAAGTGTTTATGGCAGAGAAGATGCCTCCACCAACAGTCGAGTATCTAAATTGGTCAGGGCAAGACATAGGCTTCACAATCGCGGATCACCCGCAGCAAGTTCCTCGACCAGGACAATCAGCACTTATTCTACCCGCAGTAATTGCTGGGTTCGACGTGTCGCGAGTTTTCATAGATGGCGGCAGCAGTCTAAACCTCATGTATGCAGACACATTGAGGAAGATGAACATATCCCGGCAAACTTGAAACCAACTGACACACGCTTTCACGGGATCACACCAGAGAAGCCAAGTTACCCATTGGGCAAGATCAACCTCGACGTTCAGTTTGGAACCCGAGAAAACTACAGAATAGAGAACCTGGAGTTCGAAGTTGTGGATTTCCCGTCGCAATATCACGCTTTGTTGGGACGACCAGCGTACGCCAGGTTCATGGCAGTGCCGCATTATACATATCTGTTGTGGAGGTTGCCTGGGCCTAAGGGACCTATCACAATCAAAGGAAGCTTTGCACTGTCCGATAAATGCGACAAGGATTTTCATCGACTGTCAGAAACTTTCGGGATGCAAGCAGAATATGCGGCACCTAGGTTCACTGATTATGATGTGCTGCACGAGGTAGGAAGACCTTCTAAGGAGCCAACTTTCAATATAAATAAAGATTCAAAAGAGGTACAGATCCCCGACTGATCCAAAGAAAACGACGTCCATTGCTGCAAACATGGATGTCGCATAGGAAAGCGCGCTCGTCGAGTTCCTCCGTGAGCACTGGAAAATCTTCGCATGGTGTCCATGACATGCCAGGAGTACCCAGGGAACTTGCCGAGCACCACCTCAATTTGGATCCTCTCGCACGACCAGTAAAGCAACCTTTGCGGCGTTTTTCGGAACCTAGCCGCAAAGCCATGTTATCGAAATAGATCGACTCAAAGATGCCAGGTTCATCAGAGAAATATCTACTGAAGCCACATGGGTAGCTAACCCAGTGATGGTGCCGAAAAACACACAATAGTCCTTCGCATGTGCGTCGACTTCACGTGTCTTAATAAACATTGTCCTAAGGATCACTTTCCCCTCCCAAGGATCGATCAAATCATCGACTCCACGGCAGGATGCGAACGTCTTTCCTTCCTGGACGCATATTCTGGTTATAACCAGATCAGATTAAAAGAAGAAGATGAAGCCAAGACAGCGTTCATCACACCTTATGGCGTGTTTTGCTACAAAACAATGCCCTTTGGTCTGAAAACGCGGGAGCAACATATCAGCGGATGATGCAGAAGTGCCTAGCAACACAGATCGGGAAAAATGTACAAGTCTACATCGACGATGTCGTAATAACATCAAAGAAAGGATCAACGTTGATCGAAGATTTGAAGGAAACCTTCGACAACCTTGACAAGTTCTGCATCAAGCTGAACCCGACAAAGTCTTTTGGAGTTCCCGCAGAGAACTTCTCGGGTTCTTAGTATCAGCAAGGGGGATCGAAGCTAATCCCGAAAAATACAGGCCATCGTTACTATGAGAAAGCCAACAAAGTTGAAAGAAATACAACAGCAACGGGGGCGAGTCGCAGCCTTAAGCAGATTTCGTCGCCAGGCTAGAGAAAAGGCGCTGCCGTTCTATGCTGATCAAGCAAGGGGAAAAATTCCAATGGAACGAGGAAGCAGACAGAGCTTTCGAGAATCTCAAGCGAGCAATTTCGACACCACCGATACTAGTGGCGCCAAAAGAGAAAGAACCTCTCCTATTGTACATTGCAGCCACACCTCAGGTGGTCAGCACGGCCTTAGTGGTCGAAAGGGAAGAAGAAGGCAAGCTTCATGGAGTTCAAAGGCCAGTATATTTCATCAGCGAAGTACTGTCGCCGTCAAAACAGCGGTACCCGCAATATCAAAAGCTAGCATATGGAGTATTCACGACAGCAAGCAAGAATTGCGGCACTATTTTTCGGCGCACACGATAATAGTGGTCAATGAGGCTCCCTTATCAAATATTGAACAACCCAGAAGCCACGGGGTCGTGTCTCCCTTTGGGGAATAGAACTTTCCCCTCGGGACATCACGTATGAAAAAAGAAAAGCAATAAAATCACAAGTCTTACCAGATTTCATTGCAGAGTGGATGGAGCTACAAAACACGGGACCCCCAGATTTATCGAGGACTTGGACCATGAACTTCGACGGGTCCAAGAGATTGGAAGGTGCCGGAGCAGGCGTGATATTAGTTTCACCCGAAGGCGACAAGTTGAAGTATGTTCTGCGGATGACGTTCCCAAACGCATCTAACAATGAAGCAGAATATGAAGCTCTCATACATGGGATGAAGATGGCGAAAGCTTGCGGTGCAACCCGACTGAAAATTTTCGGCGACTCACAGTTGGTAGCACAGCAAGTAATGAACCAATGCGACGCAGTCAACGAAAGTATGATAGCATACAAGGAGGTGTACAATGAGCTGGAGAAGCTATTCGATGGTTGTGAGGTAAACCACATCAGCAGGATGAGCAACGATGAAGCCGACGTTCTCGCAAACATCGGGTCACAATGCCTCGCAATCCCTCCAGGTGTGTTCTGGGAAGAGATTAGCGAGAGATCAACAAAACCAGCAAAAATAAAGGAGAAAAGAAACCTCGAGTATCACCAAAAACATAGCGAAGAAGAAGAAGAAGAGCAAGAGCTAGTCATGATGGTGCAAGTCCCTTGGATGCAGCTTACATATCCTATATCCTAAGGAAAACGTTACCCGATGATCCAGTTGAAGCAAGGCGAATAATTAGGCGATCAAAAGCTTTCACTGTGGTAAAAGGGGAGCTGTACAAACGCAGTATCTCGGGTGTGCTACAACGGTGTGTTACACCCGAAGAAGGAAGGATCATCCTAAAGGACGTGCATGAAGGAATATGTGGGCACCACGCGAGTAGCAGAGCTATCGCGGCTAAGGTTTTCAGAGCAGGATTTTATTGGCTAACAGCAATCGAGGATGCGAAGGAAATAGTGCGAACTTGCGATGCGTGCCAAAGATTTGCGGCAAGACCTCACTCACCAGCAGCAGAACTTATGCCAATCCCATTGTCTTGGCCCTTTGCTCAATGGGGTCTCGACATGGTAGGTAAATTACACAAAGCTTCGCCAGAGGATATGAGTATATGCTTGTTGCTGTCGACAAGTTTACAAAATGGATCGAAGCAAAGCCGATAAATTCACCGGACGGCGCGTCAGCGATTAAGTTCGTGAAAAGCATCGTCTTCAGATTTGGAGTTCCTCACAGTATTGTGACAGACAACGGCAGCAATTTCACGTCCAAGGAGTTCAAAGCATATGCGCAGAAGTGGGCATTAAATTGAGTTTTGCGTCTGTTGCGCATCCTCAGACCAATGGACAAGTCGAGAAGGCCAATGGCATCATCTGCAATGGCATCAAGAAACGCCTGCTAGGCCCATTGGAAAAAGCCCGGCATACTTGGCCGGAGGAGTTACAAAGTGTTGTGGAGTATCCGAACAACACCAAATACGGCGACACAGAAAACACCGTTCTTTCTGGTTCATGGCGCCGAAGCGTCCGCCGATAGAAATAGAGCACGATTCTCCAAGAGTCACAGAATATGACGAAGAAACATCGAGAAAAGCTTTGGAGGATGATGTCGATGTACTCGATGAAGCTCGAGACGAAGTCCTGTCAAGAGTCGCCAAATATCAGCAGGACCTGAAAAACTATCACAGTCGACGATTGCGGCCAAGGTCTTTTCAAGTTGGTGACTTAGTTCTGCGGCTCAACCAAAAAAGTCACGAAAAACTCGAATCACCATGGCTTGGACCCTACATCGTCACAGAAGTAACGAAGGAGGAGCATACAGAATCAAAGACAAAAGACAGTCTTCTTGTCTTTGATTCTGTATGCTCCTCCTTCGATTACTTCTGTGACGATGTAGGGTCCAAGCCATGGTGATTCGAGTCTTTCTTCTTGAGAGAAGAAATCCTACGGATAAGTCTATCCAAATCCTTAACTTCCAAATTTGTCGACAGGCGATCTGCATCTTCATCGCCAGTGTAATTCCAGAAAGGGTTTTTGCGAGCCTGAAGAGGCTGCACCCTAGTTCTAAGGAAGTATGCAGTAATCTGGATGCCTGATAATTCTTTTCCACGAGTATTTTGCAACTCATGGATACGAGTCATCAGGGCCTCTGTCGAAGTCCTTTCTTCCTCGGTAGCTTCTGCGTCCCAAGAACGGCGGCGAAGGATTTTCTCGGCACCGTCAAAAGGAGGAATATTATCCTCGAGGCAGCCATCGTTTTCTTCGCGAATGTACAACCACTTCTTGCGCCATCCTTGAACGGAGTCGGGGAGTTTGACGTCGAAATAGTTGACAGAGGAACGAACAGAAATAACAACGCCGCCTATATTATAGGCGACATTGGCAGAGCCATTACGGCGACAAAAGAAAATGCGCTTCCATAATGCCCAGTTAGGCTGGACACCAAGGAAGGCCTCGCAAAGAGTGATAAAGATAGAAATATGAAGGATAGAGTTGGGTGTGAGGTGGTGAAGTTGGAGACCATAAACATAAAGAAGTCCCCGAAGAAAAGGATGAATGGGGGTGGAAAGACCACGGATAAGATGATCAACGAAACTTACCCGATACCCCATTGGAGGGGATGGGTAGCTCTCTTCACTGGGAAAGCACACAGCTTTGGGCTTCTTGGTAATCCCCAGTTTCTTCATCAGGTTGAGGTCTTGGTTGGTGATCTTGGACCTCTCCCCACCCGCCGCTCCCTGATCCGCGGCGGCCATGGAAGAATCAGGAGTGTCTGTTAGCGACGCGGTGGCATCAACAATGGCAATGGCGAGCAGGCGGGAAAGAGCTTTGGCAGCAGGGGAGCGCAAGGGATTTTGCAGAGAGCAAGAACGGCGCGAGCGAGGGCTCGAGGAAGAAGAAGGAGATCTTATATAGAGGTGCGGTGAAGCGACGGAACCGTTGGATGAAGAAAGAATGCAGGAGATGATTACCACGTGGCAACGAGGGCAAATTAGTATTTCAACATTGACGAGGTTACAGAACGTGCGCCAGGAAAAGCGGAGGACGTGTGTCCCCCACTTGCACGACGTGTCAACGTGGTGAGAAAAATGGACCCACGAAGCAGAAAAAATTCGACTATTCATAGAGGTGAAGAGATTTTGACAAGGGAAAGTTTGTCGACAAGAAAAATAAAAAAAAAAAAAAAAAAAGAAGAGAATGGCGACAGGACAAATCATTTGAATACTCTTGGAGCCTTTGATCAAATACAAGTTTTTGCCCAAATGCTCGGGGGCTACTTTGGAAAAATAGAAAATTTCGAGTATGACAATATAGAAATGGCGAGAGCCTATGACCAAATCCAAGAATTTGTTCATAGCCTCTGGGGCTACTCCCATCGGGAGCGCTGGTCGCGCACCCGATAAATATAAAAATATCGAGAAGGATCATAAATATAGCGGCAAAGGATGCTAATCTGTGGAGCCTACACCCAAGCACAAGTTCTTGGCTGTAGCCTCGGTACTCCCATCGGGAACGCTGTTCGCGTGCCCGATGATTTGATCAGAAATAGAGAAAAAGAAGTGAGTATATTTCGAGTTACACAAATAACTCTACATATACTCCCATCGGGAAGACAAAATAAAGTCATCAAATATGACTCAATAAAATGTGCTATTCCAAAGGCGAAAGCACTCGACAATATATTCTCAGAACGCCAAAGTTGCGATCAATTTCTGAATGCCGCAAATTTGCGAAGGTAAGACCCTGGATCCGTTCGGGGCGTGGCATCGCCAAAGACTGCGCTCGCTATTTTTATCCGTATCAACATTTAAGAAAAATCCTAACTAGCGCGTTAGGTACCCGATAAATTTGACTGGGACTCGACAGAATGGTAAGACCTTACACTCAAGTTTACACCAAAATCCCGAGATCATGTCCGGGACGTGATCTTGAAGTAGGTTTTACGGATTGCCACCAGAGCAGTTAACTAGTACGATCCGTCGGATGAACTAGCCCCAACTACCATTATCCCTGTACAACATAGAATTTTGTGTGGAGTATAAATAACAGCTCTCGAACAAAAATAAACGGGAGAGATTTTCCCCGACTCTACGATTCAAGCAAAATCTCGGGGGCTGTGACATAGGCACCCCAAATGGGCCTGCCATAGATAGTACCCGGGATTTACTGAAGGCCCACTATCCGAAGAATAAGAAGATTCGGGAGCCCAAGATGTATTAAGGAAAGCTAGAGTTGTAGTAGGAAGCATTATTTGTAATCTGGCGGGACGAGTTAGAAACCGTCCCGAACTCTGTAACTTGTACAATACGAAACCCTCGGCTCCACCTCCTATATAAGGGGGAGTCGAGGGATCGAATCTACTGTCAACATAACCCTAGTTTTCATAATCGCCGAGTACTTTTCGCCTAAACCTTCGAGATCTACTTGCCCTCTACTTCTAACAAAACCCTAGTCTACAATCTGTAGGCATTGACAAGTTAATCCTTTGTCACCAAGTCATTGATTCGACGGCAGGGGCGGAACTTCTGTGTTTTCTTGATGCGTATTCCGGGTATCACCAGATTCGGATGAAGGAGTCTGACCAAAAGGCGACCCGTTCTCACCCCTTTGGCACTTACTCTATATTACTATGCCCTTGGGTTGAAAAATGCAGGTGCCACCTACCAACGTACGATGCAGCGGTGCTTGAAGGACCAGATTGGCCGGAACGTACACGCCTACGTCGACGACATCGCAGTCATGACTCGGAAAGGATCCGACTTGATCAGCGACCTCACAGAAACCTTTGAAAATCTCCGTCGGTACAAGATGATGTTGAATCCGCTGAAGTGCGTCTTTGGCGTACCAGCCGAAAACTCCTTGGCTTCATTGTCTCTAAGGGCATTGAAGTAAACCCGGAAAAAATCAAGGCAATTTTGTATAAAAAGGCCAACTTGTCTCAAAGATGTGCAACGGCTCACTGGTTGTGTCGCAGCAATCAGCAGGGTTTGTTAGCCGTCTTGGCGAGAAGGCACTACCTTTGTACAAGCTATTGAAGAAAACGGACAAATTTGTCTGGGACGACAGCGGATGCAGCACTATAAGGGTTGAAGGAGATACTTACCTCCCCACCTATCCTAGCAGCTCCAGGAGAGTCAGAGCCTATGCTCCTTTACCTGGCAGCCACCAACAGGGTCATCAGCCTCGTCATCGTGGTGGAACGACAGGAAGAAGGTCACGAATATGGAGTCCAAAGGCCAGTCTACTATATTAGCGAGGTCCTTACGGAATCCAAACAGCGCTACCCTCACTTTCAGAAGTTAGCCTACGGAGTATTCCTGGGCAGTAGGAAGTGAGACATTACTTCCAAGAACATCCAGTAACAGTCGTGAGCAAAGCTCCGCTGTCAACGATTCTCAACAACGCTGACGCAACAGGACGCACGAAAATGGGGCATTGAATTATCCGCCTTCGATATCAGCTACAAAGCCAGGACGCGGTCAAATCCAGGTTTTGGCAGATTGTCGCAGATTGGACAGAGCTCCGGATGCAACTGAGCCGGAACCAGACATGGGTTATGCACTTCGACGGATCCAAGCAGCATCAAGGCTCAGGAGCCGAGTCACCCTGAAGTCCCCTACCGGAGAAGAACTGCAGTACGTTCTGCTTCACTTCGAAGCTACAAACAACATGGCAGAATACGAGGCTCTACTACACGGACTGCGCATCGCTAAGGAAATAGGGATCAAGCACATCATCTGCTGCGGAGATTCCGACCTGGTGGCCAGCAAGTAGCCGAACCCGGAACGCCAGTTCCGTCATGGCGGCTTACAGAGACGAAGTTGACGAGATCGCCAAGTGCTTTCTGGGATACGAAGTCAAGTATGTCCGGAGAGACGACAACGCAGCGGCAGACATGCTATCCAAGCTCGAACCGGAAGCCAATTCCGCCTGGAATTTTCCCGGAGCACGGATAACCTCGGTGAAGGGCGCTAACCCGGAAAACCTGGACATGGCAGTATCTCCGGCCAAAGAGGTGATGGCTATCATTCCGGCTTGGACACAGCCTTTCCTGGACTACCTCATCGATCAGAAGTTGCCGAGAGGACGAGGTCCTCGCACGATAGATCATTCGACGAGCAAGATCCTACACAATTGTTGACGGACAACTCTACAAACGAAGCGCAACAGAGTATTTCTCAAATGCGTCTCTAATCAAGATGGCATTGGAAATCCTCAGTAGAGATCCACGCAGAGGGGATTGCATCATGCCGCCCTGTGTCACTGTTGCAAAAAGCTTTTTCTACTAGGTTTTTATCGGTTCACACTAAAGAAGACGCCGACAAAATAGTCAAGACCTGCCGAGGTTGTTCAGTACTACGCTACTTAACCAAACGCTCCAGCTCAAGAGCTGAAGACCATACCTATCACCTGGCCATTTGCGGTCTGGGGGGCTTGATATGGTTGGTAAGTTAAAAAGATCATCTCCCGGTGGTTTTGAATACCTCTTGGTCACTCTGTTGACAAATTCAGCAAGCGGATAGAGGCCCAGTGAGAAAGGCCGACGGTGCTACGGCACTAAAATCTGTTCTGCAGCCTCGTAATGAGATTCGGCATCCCACACCGCATCATCATCAAAGATAATGGCACAAACTTCGCCAAGGAGAATTGAAGGATTATTGTGAGACAATGGGAATTCGATACCTTGCATCCGTGGCTCACCCACAATCCAATGGTCAAGTTGAAAGGCTAACGGTCTAATATTATCGTGAATCAAGCCACGCCTGAAGAACCGTCGCGGCGAGCAAATGAGCTTGGGTCACGACCGGACGCCTGCCTTGTGGAGTCATTTAACTACCCCTAACAGTCAACAGGGTTTACCCCATTTTTTCCTGGTATATGGATCCGAAGCCGTGATTCCTCCGACATCATCCACGATTCACCGCGAAGTTTCCGCTACAATGAAGAAACAACACGAAGCCACACAAGACCGTGGACCTCGTCGAGGAAGCTCGGAATTTAGCCGACCAGCGCTCCGCCATCTATCAGCAGAAGCTCCGACGCTATCACAGTCGTCGAGTACGGAATCGCTCTTTTATGGCAGGAGACCTAGTCCTCCGCCTTCGGCAGGTGAAAGACCATAAGTTGCAGTCTCCATGGGAAGGACCCTTCGTCGTTAGCAAAGTGCTCCATAACGGGTCGTACTACCTTGTGGATTTCCGAGAGCTGAGGGACAGACCTGCTAATTGGCACCGGAAACGCAAGCGTGAGGATCCGGATGACATCTACGACGAAACAGATCGCCCCTGGAACATCGCACAGCTACGTCCTTTCCATACTTAGCATATTTTTTCCGAGTTACAAACTCTGTAATAGTTATACATGATCAATGAAATAAGCTTATGGTTCACTCTCTTTGAGTCATTTACCTCCTTTACTTGTTCATTTTTAGATCGTGTATGTTTTCCGACTAAAACCGCAGAGTTGGATATTTCCTAGGCGTGTATGAAAGTTGTGATTTTCAAAAATCGTCCTTCGGGACGTAAGCTTAAGTTTTCTCGTGGAAAATTTTTTTCGTTGCGAACTCGTGGATTCCTAGTAGCGATTTCCTGCGCATCTATGCTTGGGGGCTTGTTTCCGCGGTTATTGACGGATTACCATTGGGCTTCGCGCCGCCGGCGAGCGTTTCCGGCTAAGGTCTTCCGGCTCGCGGAAGGTCAAGCGAGCAAGCCGGAAAACAACGACATCAGCACTTGCTTTCCGACATAAAACGAAACATGCAGAATAACATTAAAGGATAGCAGGATAAGTTGTTTCCGCCCACGCATAGTTGTTTCGTCCCTAGCTACTTAAGAATTTAAGTCTTATTACAAACCCACTCCGGGGCCAAAATGATGCAATTTGTTTCATTGTGTAAAACAGGAACTCTACTCGGAGTCCTCTTCTTCAGATTGCTGGTAGGTGGAGCCGTCGTCGTTGTCACCAGATCCGGCTTCGGAGTCGCCACCAGCGTCATCGGAGCGATGTGCGCTGGACCCAGAGCCTTCCTCAGCGCCTTCCTCGTCTTCGTCTTCCTCGTCGTCGGAGAAACCAGGAGGGGGAGCGTTCTTCTTGTACCAAAACGAGTGATCCACTCGCCCGACAAACAGCATATCGTACACTTTGGTTTCCGAGAGAGCTGCCTTGATATTGGTGCCCTTGGGAACTCCGCGCGTAATGGACGCGAAGCTCATGGGTGGCCAGGACTAGGGAGGCGGCTCCGCGTGCTGAAGACTTTTGCCAGTCCTTGATGAAATCCGGCACCTGTTGCATAAGTTTGGTCATCGTGTCGACGATCGTGGTTTTGGCCTTCTTCAGAGACAGGGTCTTGGCAATTCCGCGACAGGCTTCGAATAACGCGTCGATTGAAATCCGCGCTTCATCGTATGCCTCCGTCCTCTTCAGGTTCGACTCTTTTGACCACTCAAAGCCGAGGCTTGCTGTGGAAGAAGGAGGTTAAGTTCCGTCAGTGAGAAAGCTTACAAGGAAGTCGGAGCAACGACACGGAAAACGCTTACGGAAGATAAGTTTGTCAATGGCCTCCGCCTCCGCTTCCAGAACTCTGTTCTTGGATATTACGGAAATCACGCGGCCCTGGCTCTTCTCCAGTTTTTCATTCAGCTCCGCCAGGTCTCGAGCATGTTTTTCGGACAGCTCTTTCCTCGCTTGATTCTCCTGGGAAGCGGATGTCTTCACAAAATTCTTGAGGGATTCGTTCTCCGCCTCAAGCACCTGGACCTTGGCGGATAGCTCGTCAAACTTGGAGTGCTTGGCAGTCTCTTCTGA